>JAGXCT010036569.1:128105-166380 GCA_022495035.1 Philopotamus ludificatus | reverse complement strand
TTCTTGTATCATCGGATTACCATTTATTTAGATCATCAATGAAGCACTTTTTATCCGACAAAAGTTTTAGGAATATTGAAGAGGTGAAAAGTGGTCTCAATGTCTATTTTTCATCGAAATCAAAAGATTTTTTTGGCGCCTTTTTTTATAAAAATAGGTAATTTCCTATGTATATATATTTAAAATAGCCCCCCCCCCACTTTTTTGTTTAGGTGTATCTTCACTCTTTATCTTTATAGAGATTTATGATGAAAATAAAAATAGCGACGGCGACATTTACACGTGAGCTCACTTCGACCCGACACGTGTGAACTGAGCCACCATATAATATCACATGTGACACAATGTTTGCTTATTTAAATTTGTTTCTTTATTTTATTTTACGTTTTTTTTCTTGCTACTTCGTTCGTTGGCTTACTTTCCTCATACTCGAAGAAATTCTCAGCGGCTCCGGGTTTTGATGTGCGTAGAAAGATATGGCCCCTTATTATACACGGATGAACGACATAAGAAATGACTCCCACGTGGATTTTTATAATATATTTTATGAGTACAAGGTGTTCAGAAAAAATTAAGTTGTATGCTTATGATGATTTCACTCTGAAATAATGGAAATTTTTACTTGGAAAATGTATTAAATATGAATGCTTAATTTATAGTGTTTTCGCGGAAAATATAATATATACATAATATATTTAAAATGTGTTATCCTTAGATAGAGCACTATGAAAAATTGTTAAAATAAATAATGGCATGGTATTTTTGTATACGATTATTCAGATTATTTTTGATTTTTAATACTTTTGATTAACTTGGTATATATATAGCTTCTCCGTCGAGATGAGGTATTCGTGGGATTGCGTCGCGTTCCCGTTTGCGAATTTTTGCAATTTCCCCGTCATATTTCGCGCAGCTTCAACCTCAAATTATCTCATAAACCGATCGCTGTAAACACGAAAACTTCCGCCCGAAATTAATTGCCCAGTAATTCTAATAACGGAATTCTTGGGTTTTAACACCGCGCACTCCCGGAATCCGAACAATGTCTGCGGAGAATGACTCGCGAGTACAAGTGGGGGGCGTGGTACCCGAGGCCAATCTAAGACTTGCATCAAAGAAACGCTCGTACTTTGTATTTTAATAACGGGTGGAATTCGGCTTCTTTACGCCCACCCCATAAATTATTTGGCGGGTCCTGCAGGTTCCGGGCCCTATCCTTCTTCCCTCGGTCTTTGTCCGGGGTTCATTTGCATCTGGCGAGGACGCGTAGCTACTCAGGGCAACTGGCTAAGGCGCTCCCTGTTTGCGCTTCCGCAAAATTTATGTTTGCGTATCAGTTCAAACACGTGTACGCCAGACAGGGCACTAATTAGTGGTCTCGAGCCGCAACCCCACGTGGTACATGCCAGATTTTCTTAGGCCACATTTACGGGTTTCCGCATCCGAAGATGAACTATTTGTTTAGGTAATTCTTCTGAAAATGCAATACGATAAATGCCCTCAAGACTAATTGCCCCATGCAATTTAAATAGTCTTTGCAAACAATCAAAACAATATTTACTTAACTCTCTCGACCCTTTCACGAACGCCAAGGTAAATAAATACGAACAGTTCTTTATGCGCCAATAATGCAAAAATCATATGAACTCATTTAAAAATGAATTATTTGTTATTTTTAAATGCAGTCTGGTATAAAATACAGCACTTCTCAGAAAATAATACCGCGTATTTTTTGCGAAACCGGTCTGAAAACGTGGATGATTTGTTTATTACAATACTAAAATTATTTTTACGAGGTTCTTTTTTCACTCATTCCTTTCTTTGCGAGCAAGTTCTTTGTGTATTCAGTACGGCGAGCTTATGAATCTTAGATTCAGAGACCTCGTGGGTCTTACAAAACATGTATCATTATAACTAGGGCTCACTTTCTGTTTAGCTCTTATTTTAAAGAAAATATTATATATATTACATATTCACGATATTCACGAAATATGTAATTTCACCTTGAAATTGTAGAAACCGTTGATTTAGAAGAAGGCACTATAGGAGGGTTGACTGTACAGTTGCAGAGAGATGCTAACGTTGAATTGGTAAAATACGTACTGCAAAGAACGCATTAACCGTTCAGACGCCACGGCGTGCAGGCACGCGAAATCAGTCTAACGACCAGCGCCACGGTAAACGCTACTACGAATTTATTTATGAATAAATATAATATTTTTAAAAGAAAATTAATGCAGAGACATATTCTGAAGGCAATGTGAATGTTAGAATGTCGATATGTTTAGCCGTTTCATTTTATTTGAAGTCTATGATTGAAAATGTGACGTACGGTAAAAATCCATATAATTGTCTTGGCGATTAAAGGGTTAAGAACCAGATATATTATATACATATTACGTTGCAGTTTAATTAAGAGTAATTTTAATTTTTTAATTTAGAGTAAACTCTAGTGTGTTCGTATTAAATCAATGAAAATATTCCTCCACGTCTTTAAACGCCACCAGTCTCTCCATATTCTTGTTTCCTTTTCGTGTCCATAAATAATGGACGAAATTACACTATTTGTCAGCATGGAGATATTAACTTGTAAAGGAGTTTGTAGGCAATTATATAATCAGACCAATGTTATAGCCATTGATATTTACCAGCTTCTTAAACAATGTCTTATAAGATAATTCTAATATTGGAAAAGATAAAAACATTTTTTTACAATCTGGAAAAAGGGTTTTAGCTTGGCGCAACAAGTAACAAGCCACGAATATATTCTGGCAAAATTAAGTTAGTTATAAGCAGTGGCGGACCCGGTAAAATATTTGAGGGTACTGCGAAAGATTTGATAAGAACTCCCCCCCCCCACCTCTCTGCTGCTCCGCCTCCATCCAATACACGACGATGGTAGCGCTGACTAGCAGACAGCTCCACCAGCTTGCTTTATACTACGCAACACTAGATATATATTTAATATATATATTTTTATATACATAATCAATAGACACATATCTATATTAATATCATTTTTAATATATCAATATATTTTTATATTTATTATAGCGTGCTTTAATATTTTGTACCATAAACATTATTATAAAATAAATTCACTGAAAATGGCATTAACCTGTGGAAAATGGCATTAACCTGTGTAAATACTTGATAAAAACATTAGACGACAAGGGGTTAAAAAAGCTAATTTATTTCGTATAGTCGAACGATGTTCTTTTTCTTGACTTTTTATTAATAATAAATTGATCAGCATTGGATCGTAAATAATTTAAACCTTTTCAAACAGACATCCGAATGTTCTAACTGGTCATGAATGGTGGTGGAGAGTTTTTCAAAGTTTGTTGGACAGATACGTCGTGAAAAACCTGTAGCATCCGCAGCCGCGTTTAATTATGCAAAGCTCCTCAAAGGAAAGTTCCTCGTTAATGGGACTCCCGGTCGATCTAAATAAGCAACTCTCTTTTATTTAAATTAATCTCATTTCCTCTTATTATATTCAGTCGATGCTCTGTCGCTAGGACTTTAAGAGGGCAAATAACAGGTGTTTATTACTAAGCGACTATGTTCCTAATTGACTATGTTCGTCGTACTTGATGCTAAAATGATTTGTGTCAGATAAAATGTTTTTAGAACCATTAAATATATATGGCGTAAATTAATGAGTACTCTCAGAGTTTTTAACCTGTGTTTATATTTTTTTATGGGTTCATAGTTAACCCTAGGGCGTAATAAAACACGGTAAACATTGCACAAATTAATATTACACGCATTAATGTTTTTTTTTTATTTTTGTTTCAGGTGAGGTTATATTGATATGCGCATCTATCTCTCATCGAACACGTGAGTTTTATTTTCAGCCGCATCTGCAATATTTATATTGAAAATATCGTATTCCGAAGCGCCGGAGGAAAATGTTAATTTTCGCATTAATATTCCTAACCTGAATACATAATTTATATCTCTATGCATATGATATAATTGCATTGAATTTTATTTCCACAGCATACTTATGTTATTTATTGCGGTCATTAAGTATAACTAATATTTATTAACACTTGCGTTTTACAATGCGATAATACACCCTGGCATTATTATATTGAGTGCTGGGCAAAGACAAACAGTGCATTGTTAAATTGTTATTATGCTGTATGAATAGGGCTTTTGTGTCTGGCATTATTATGTGTTCTCGCAAAGTTTTCATTAGCTTACCAACGATCATAGTTAAAGCTTTATAAGCTCGCGGGTTACAGGCTTCGACGCTCGTAAAACCAAACTATAACTAATATTTATTAAAAAAAAAATGTAATCCTCGCATTTTTTCGTAACATGTGTAACCGTGATGAACGTCGTCATCACGAGCGTATAATTTATATTTATTTTTTACGCCATGTAATTTAATATCGTTGAGAAAAATTAGTTGTATAAGATAACAAAACTTTTTTGTATAGCGTGTCATGACTTTTTCCTGAAACTTTTGCAAAGCAATTTTATCTTCTTATGTCATCCCTTCCATCCTTTTTTGTATTAAACATTTTTTTAAGCATGGATTTATAATTTAATCCCAGCTGTATAAGACATATTGTATTATAAAAGTCTAAAAATACATACTAATTCTTTTTTATTGGTTAATTGTATTAAATTTAATTTTAGTTCTCGTATATTGATTTATGTGAAAGTGTGTTGTTTTTGTTTGGTCACGTTGTTTGTAATACATATAAAGTTTTCAGTATCATGTAACTGCTGAAAAGCATTTTCTTAAACGTCAATGGTGGAAAACAAATAGCCACGAAGTTTTTTTTACGCCATCTAAAGTTTCTGCGAGAGACGTTTTCTCATTTTATGCTTTGGTATTTTCATCAGCATCCTTACTATCAGATGTCAGATCCACGTTGTTTGAAGAATATCAGGTTTTAAATAATTTTCTGGTTTGTTATTTTATTCATATAAAAATCTGATATAAAATATTTGTGATGGAAAATATTATTATTATTAATTGAAACAGATCCTTTAGTCTTGTCAATCTAATTTAATATCGTTTTATGAGAAATACTGATATCCTAAAAAGTAGTGACATTATTTTTTATGTTCAATTGTTATTCACTGTCACAATTTTCCCACGTATCTTTCAGAAAATCTTTTGGTTTCAGTTTTTTTTTACAAGTGCATATGTAGATTACTAAAGTTAGAGATTATACATCATTAATTATAGCTCCCTATTTTTTTTTTCATAATACAATATTACCATGATGAATTTTTTTTTCTTTAATATTACTATTTTATTTAACCGGTCCGTCGCGGCGGCTAGAAAACAACCGCGTTGTCCGAAAGGGATCTATTTAAAAAAGAAAATAGACCGCAACCATTTCTAGTCAAGATATTGATAAATTCTTCATCAATATCTTGAATTTAAAAAAAAATAGATTAATCTATAAATATAAATAGTTATTCATTTTATGCTTCATAATGTGATTGATATTTTGGATTCTTTAACAAATCAATATGACCCGTGAATGACAACGTCGTCGGTGATGTCTCGCCGCAGACTGAGCTTTCGCCACACCTGTCACTCACACGTTTCACTCGCATTTGGCACATCGTATCGGAAGCGAGCGAGAAAAATATCGCGCCCGTGACAACAGAAGCGAATATTTTTGTTTTTTTATTTTTTTTGCAATTAGGGACAATAAAGGTCAATGATTATTTAAATTATTTATTTTTTAGACTTTTATAGACAAATACAAAAAGTTTGTGACATATAGGATTTATATTTAAAGAATTATTCGAAAAAAAATCGAAGTCTTTGAGGTCCCAAATCGACCCCATCGGCACGGCTAGGTTAAATTTAGTGATCTTCTCTATAATAATTTGATAAAATACACCTCTCTTGTTATATATGCAATAAAAATAAAAATGCAGCATTTTCAGAATTAATAATGATTTTTCCGTTTGATTATTTATTTTATATGATCCAAATTTAATTACCAATGACTTATTTTTTTCAGAATTGGTTTTATTTCATATCTGAACTAATTGATCGTTATTTCTCACAAGAGCTTTCAAATTCCTCAGATATAATCGAAGTCTTTCGATAATTAATTGGCGATTTTATGAAGATTTCATTCTTAGATTATTTATTATCAGAGGTCTTACTGATTATGGATTATCTCTAGATTAATTTTTCATGAAAAATTGCTATATCATAATAAATAATATTATTATTAAAAACAAGATTATTGCTTTACGGCTGTTTAATTTATTTCGCGATATTTATTACGCTGAAAATGTTCATATTTCAATATCGGCTATATTGATATTTGAATATAGTTTAGTTTTACAAATTTAATTGCAGTGAAATGTTGGCTAATTACGAAATTAACTATTGTTATTAAAATTGTCTGATATTTAGTTGGTATTAATGTGTGGTATATAGAAAATAATTAAATTCCTGAATTGTTATAATATAAATTATTCCAGCATTCGTCTGTAAAGATCAGCGATTCGTGTAAATCAGAATCCGGTCATTATAATGAATGAATTTATTTTAATTAAATGCCGGCCAGTATGCAAATGATGAATTTAGAATACATATATTTTGCACGCTGATTAATTCGAAAATATAAAATTAAATTGAGGTCGCATTTGAACACAATGCAATTAATTATTTATCGCGTTCAAAAACAATCTGATAATAAATTTAGCACGTGCACGGAATTCGGAGCGATGTAGAATTTTTTTCTTTAGATACTCGGGGGAAATTTATTTTGTATGTTGATTTTTCTTAATAATCCATTTCGTATTATATTTATTTTATCCCATTGCGACGCGCTTGACTCTTCGCGAGGACGCCTATAACACTTCGTTCCGTGCAATAAGGCTAAACGGTACAAACACGACGACAATGGGTTCTTCTGCACGGCAATATTTCGTCGCTTAATTTACAGATACGGATAATTAAATTTGGTGCGAATGCCCCGGGCGTCAGATTTGATGGGGCCACCCCCAACACCCCCAGCCGAGTGCCTTAGTGCGTATTGTCGTAAAATACAAACATTTATTTTTTTATTGCCGAGCCGTTAATGTTTACTAAGGCCAGGCGGAGGGTCCCGCCAGGCTATGACGTCCCTGGTCTTAAATCATCCTCCCGGCGTTTTACTCGTGATGTATCGCGTTAGCCACGGTGAGTCACTCGTCTCCACCCTCCTCCCGGCACTTGGATACCGGGAATCCGATTCGCCATTAACTGGATATGTCATAACGACGAGTTTTCTTTTACGGTCCAATGCCTGATTTGTGTGGGCCGAGGGCCAGCGGTCGCCAACGGCTGGATTTCGCGTAACGGCCAATCGCAACTTCGCAGAAACGACCTGACGCATTGTTTGCCGCTTTTGTGTGGTGCGCTGGCTGCATTGCTAACTAATCGACGATGATTTATGCGAATTTGTGCCGAGGTGACCATAAAATTTTATTGAATTTTCATTCTCAAACATAAAATGACTCTTTTGCTTCTTTTAAGAATAATGAAATTCGAATGTTAACACTCTTGTTCGGCGTTCAATAATTGTCACGTTCGCTGAAATGCTATTATCCATAAAACGAATGATTTATTAGGACCAGTCTTGAAATGTAACACGTCCACTTACTTTTTACTGCTTCACTCTTTCGTCAAAACATGATTCATGCATTTTTATTTTTCAACTTCGAAAATAAGGCATAAATGTATATGTGTTGACTTTCCTTATCCATGAGGCTGATTGCCAACATTTTTTTTATTTTAATCACTTTTAAAACGGTCATATCTTAAATATTTTTTTTATAAAAATGTATTTTAATTTTATTATTAGTCTTTTGTGTTACGCATCCTAATGTTTTTTATCATATTATTTTATTTTTCCTCAATACCTCGTAAGTGAGGAGTGTGACCTTGATTCATAAGAACGTCCTCCTGATCCTCATTGATTTGATTCTTTCTAGATCAAGTCTCCTCCATTCTTTAATGATTTTAATAACGGCTCGGTAGAATCATCATATTTCGTGTCTTCCTCGTATTACCTTGTTATTTATGCTTATGGTCATCATTTTCTTATGCGATAGTTTTCTCCTGTTTTCTTCGTGTGTTTAAAAAATCCTGGAATCTTGGTTCTTTTTGTATTTCTAAATTCTTGATGATCACTTAGATGTTAATGGAAACTACTACGTCTTCATTGCCACTTCTCAATGCAGAGAATCTCCACTTATTCGTCATTTTAATGGCACAGATCTTCACATATCTTTGTATCGCATTTCTCTAAAAATAAGACCAGGTCTGATATTATTTTTTTACGCTATGGATTAACACTTAAGGGATGTCTTATTTTTATTAACCCGGCATTCCCTTTTATAGTGCTTTCTTCTTGATCGCCATTTTCTAATTCAAACGGTCTATCTATCTTTAATATCCTAAATGGTATTAGACCATTAAACACGACAAAGTATTTTTAGTAGACGCCATTGATTTTCTTCTGATTGCTTGTCGATTTTACTGAACATTTAATTGACCGTAAAAGGTTTAGAAATAATTAAAAAAGGCAATTAATTTGCAGTGTTAATTAAGACGCTTTTTTTAATTAAATATTATGTACAGTCAACCCTCCTATAGCGCTTCCTGCTATAGAGCGCCATGTGCGGCAGTCCTGTAATACATTGCGCGTGAAATAAAGGTCAATGCCCATTGGTTGACAACAAAATATAACACTTTCGTATAAACATATTAATAATAAGACAAGGTCATTTAAATATGTGATTGACAAACTGTTTGATGTAATGATTTCGTTATAATTTTAAAATACAATAAAAAACCTAATCCCTAAATATGGTGTACCCCATGTCTTCTATAGGGCGAGTTTCTATAGCGTTGTCCCTATCACGGCGCTATAGGAAAGTTAACTTTGGTGTTATCATAAAATAATTACATTATTATTATTACTGGTTGCTAATTGGGTTGTATTTTCATCGAAATATGCTAGTTGTGATGTTTCGATTCTTGCAGATTTTAGTTAGTCCATTCTTTGTGGTCCATGCCAACACTATTGTTATCCTGATATCTGTATTATTATTATATTATTTTAAAATTATTTTTCTTAAAAATATGGTCACAGGTTACCACCCAATTTGCGATTCTGTTTAATATTCATTTCGCACATATATACATTGTACCATACCATTATTAAATAATCACGCATCCTGTGCATAAATATTTATTTTTTATGGCAATATAAAATATATTTTTTATGAAAATTCGTACCAACCCTCTTAAACAAAAGGTTAACCGTTACTGCCGACCCCATATAAGAGTTTTTCCCGCCTTCATAATAAGCCGTAAAATAATATTGATATAATAAGGAGAGAGGCCTTCGAAAGATTTAATATATGACACATATTACCGGAATTCCGAAATTGTTACAATTTATTTTATGGATGTTATCCTCAATATAAGCAATGATCTATGTCTTGACTTAATCTTATGTCGCGGGCAATTTTATTGCTGTAATAATAACCGAGGGGTCCTAATTGACTAACATGGCGTATACATTAGGATTATTAAAAACGAGGATATTATTATTAATGCCGTGGTATAATTTTGGAAGTTGGGTGTATATGTATATCCTCCGTTTAGGGATCATATCCTTTAATCCGTCATATTAAGTCAATGCAAATTGAGGAATGGCGGAGACGAATTTCGCCGGATTATTCGGGATGACTCGGATTATTTGCATACGGAAATTCAGAAATAGAAGACGTCGGGCACTATTGCCGAAAGATAAATATTTTATTTAATTTTATATTATTACTTTCGGATTGAATAATAAAATAATTTTCCCAGTGTTATTCGAAATTAGTTCGCGATGGTCTTTATTAAATATCTTCAATGGTTCAATATTCGCGTTTAAAATGAGAGAGAAACTTTTTTCTTAATAATAAAGCTGGGATCTTATTGGTTTTATTTTTTGTGTTAGCTTTTGAAAAAAAAATTGGCAAAGTTACACTGTCTATAAATCCTTCGATTAATAAGATCACATTTTAGTTTGGTGCTCGCCCTACTTTCCGGCATTTTTTATTTATCTACACCTATTATAAGCGCGAAGGGGAGAAATGAGAAAGGCTTTGCCTAATTTAATTTTTGAAAGCGCCATTATTTTTAACTTTGTAACGGGAGAGAGATCACTTATATCTGAAAAAAAAGAAAAGCACCCATACAATTTGTTCTGTAGATATAACAAAGAAAAAATACGTCAGAAAATAAACCGGAATCGCTAAATTGCGCGAAAGGCATATATTACGAATTTCCGCGAATCGCCGGGGAAGAGGAATCATTTTTCCCGTGATTTTTCATTCGTCAGTTTTCTTTATGCGCGACCACGCACGAAAATTCGCGCTTAATTTTTCGTTATGAGTTAACGCCTGTTTTATGCAATCCATTAACGGATGAAATATCGTTATCCTCATTGACCTATTTACATTTTTTTTTTCAGCTGGAAAATTGCGCGAGCATGTATTACCTCGGTTTTTTTGTACTTCCTCTCCCACTTTTTGAGAATAAATAGCTGTGCAATATTTAATCATAATTAAGTTAGATAAATATTGTTAAGAGTTATGATACTCGGAAGAAAGCTGAATTATCGGGTCAACTCCGGAGAGTAAGGGGAAAAAATAAAATCGGCATCTTAAATAAACACTCGTAATAATTTCTTAAAAATGAAAATTATGTTTATGATATCACTTTTTAAAATATATATATATACATATTTTTACGAATCTATTAATATTTGAGTTACACAATTTCGGTTTCAACTTTGACCTATTTGCTAAAAAGTTTCGTTAATGCCTGCCATGATTCCGTGCTGAAAAAAAAATGTTCGTTGCATGTATCCGTGCAACCGTGCCCTCATTACCATTCTCCAAAGTTGACGCTCTTATTCAAATCCCTGGGATATCCGGGTCCAAAACAAATTTTCACAAAAGTTACCAAATTAGCATAGCGCCGAATTATGAATCGCTAATTAGCAGGAATAAAAAGCTGAAATCTACTCTGCGGAAGAGCCAATTTTCGTCCACTTCTCCGCTCTCCCGTCCCTCTCGTTTGCCTTTGAGAGCGCGGTTACGCCTTAATTCTTGTAATCCGTTACAAAGTGGCAAGTTGTCGTTGGCAACTTTGCCGACGATAACGTCTGTAAGTGTTGCGAGTCGTGTTTGCCTAATCCCCGCGGTAGTGTAGCGAGTACCTAAAGGGGGTCCCATGGACAAGCGCGGTGTGTGCGTTGAAATTAATTATTTACCTTGGCTTGGCTTGGAAGGTCGGTTTGGTTTGGTGCTCTGGGTGTTTCGGCTGACGTTTGCGCTTTCGGCAAAACGCAACGTAATTGCTTTGCCATGCAAGTTTGAGGCAAACTGCTTCCCTGCATTACCCACCCTCTATCAACCATTAGGATAAGTAGTGGCAAGAGTGTTGATCTAGAGCGATAATTTAATATTCCTCAACCCAAAATGAGAAATTTATAATTTTATTGGGTAAAATATTTAAGGGTGCTGCGGAAACTTAAAATTAAAAATAAGTATATCACGCTTATTTTATTTAAAATAATGTGTGGTTAAAATAATACATAATATTAAAATGACAAGCCGTACGTGGCTCAAAAATTCTGAGCTGTACGTCAGTATGGACGGCGCAGCGCTGGACCGAGTTGCAGTGCGATACTGCGCTTAGCGACGAGCCCCCTCCCCCCCGCTACCGGCTCGCATTCATCCAATACACGACGCTGGTAGCACTGCCAAGCAAGCAGCGCTCTTGCTCTACATCACGCGCAGTACCACTACCCGCGAGACACAGTCTAGCTTAATAATTATAAATATATAATATATACATAATACATTATATATATAAGCCATTGGCGAAAATACTACGTAAATGTCGTGTCATCGGCTGTTAACGGTTATTCCGATTATAGTACGCATGTTAGGTACGCGACCTATGTAGTATTAAATCAAAATACAGTTAAGTAAAAATAAACTACCACTTCTGTCTTCTTTCCCGCCACACTTTATCGTGTTTTTTTTAATTTGTAGCTGTCCCCTTGTAAAAAGAAGGTTGCTTATTCCTGTTATAAAGCCTCTTTAATGTTTAACTTATTCAGAAATTTGGATTTTTTTAAATTCCTTTTCAAAATTTGTAAATGATTTCCAAAGAAAAATAAACTAATAAATTGGCGTCATTTCAGTAACACACATTTTGAATTAATTTCACATTATTAACTACAGTAGCCCTCATATAGCATCGCTTCTATATAGCGGATTTCTATAGCGTGCGCGGCAGTCCTTTCTATAGCGCTCCTTTCTAAAGCGCCGTCTTCTATCTAAATTTCATTTGACGTATTCTGCTGTGACCGGATCCGATCCGTTCGATCATATCTGAGATATTGAAATGCATATCTAAGATTGTGATGATGGAGGATTTTTAAAACCTGTTAAATTATCTGATCTCAACCATAATTTGTCATAAAAAATATTATTTGACTCGATGTCTTTTATATTTTATTGGAAATTATACATTTAAACTATCTATCTGTTTAAAGATATACAACGTATTTCTAACTTAAAATAAATAAATTAGACTTATGTATAATTATTTTATAGTTTTTTTTATTACGTAATAATATATTTTAAGAAAATTATCTATATTAAATAAGTATAATAAAGTGCAATGGTAAAAAATCGTGATGACCATAATCTCATTGAAAATAGTTATATATACTATAATAATATGAATAAAGTCTTTGTCTTGTTTGTTTTTATCTTGATTTTTTTAAAACATATCTATGTTGGAATACACTCAATTATATAGCGTATATCTTAAGTACATTGGGCAAAAGAAATAGACACGTTATACTGTACTTTATTTCTGAAAAAAAGAATGAAGCGTGATATTCAACTATCTCTGGATAAATATAAAACGAAAAACCCTAATAATACGCCTCGTTAACTTTATTGCATATATGTATCTATGTTTGCATAATAAAATATTTTTAAACACACTTTCCATATTCTTTACATTGCTCTACTTTCATATTCATCTCCAGCAATCAACTACGTATATATATAATATTCATAAAAAAATTATTTCCCTTTTAAATCGAGCAAAACTCTTCACAATGTTTAAAAATAATTTTAATTATGTTTTAATATAATATATTTATTCTAAATAAAAAAAATGCATGGTAGGGATGGTATATAATAATGAAAAGCCATTGTCTGTAAAGGGATCACATGCTTTTGAAATTCGGATTCATCTCCTTTTATTACTATACCAATGCGGAAAATCCTATGGGGAAAACTATATATATTCTATTATAAAAGTATTATCTAAAGTAGCTAGTTCTCAAAAGTGCTTGAAATGAATATTGCCATCTGTGCAATAATCGTCACCTAGATTCACTTTTGAATAATAATATATATTTTGGATAATGTTCATTTAAATTTGCTTAAAAACTGTGTAAACCCAGAACGAAACAGTGACACAATCTCTTATTTTAATTACACTACTAATTTCATTAAGATTAACAAGCTGTTTTATTTAAATCTCGAATGCAACAGCTCTAATTTGGTTTAATTTCAATGGCCAAAGCGTAAAATTGCGTAAACACAATCTTGCACTCTCGTCTCGGCCCCCTCTAATTGTTATTGGGGCTTACGCATTTGCAAACTATGGTAACACGACTTTTTCCCATTGGAGGATTCCCCTCCAATTATCTAAATTATTCCGCTTTTTCTTCTAGTTTTATGCGTCGTTTTGGGGCCTTGAATGGGTTTCAATTAAACCTTAGAAAACCCACTGAAAAGTAAGAGAAGGGGGAGAAGCGATGTCGGGAGAGACACACCGGGAAAACTTCAGCAGCCGAAGAGGTTTTCTAATGTTGCCGTTTGAAACTTTTCGCGTTGAATGTCGAACGTGTGCGTGTGTATTTACCGTTGCTAGTGCCGCTTAATGGTTCCGATCGGAACCCGAACACTATCGACAAAGTTCCGAGAGTGCATCGTTTAAACTTGTTCAATCTCTATGCTGAAAATCTCTTGTCTTGTCCAGTGTGCAACGTTTTATTGGGTCTTCAGCTGATAACGCTGAAATGAAATTCTCCAAATATATTACATAGAAAGTCTAACAAATTATCATATATGATGAGTACCTAATATGGTTTAAATTATCTCGTGTTATTTCTTGATAAATATATATGGCACATATTGCTCTCAATATTTCATGGAAAATTCGCAGCAATATGTGTTATTATGAAAAAAAAGTACAAGTTTGTCGTGTAAAAGTAAATAACCCCAATCTCATATTTTTGCGCCAAACGTGGATTGGATTTTCGCGTACATATATTGGATTTTCCTTTGGAGAATTCAGTGCGTCATGCAAATAGATATAGCAGCTTATCGTTTTCTTCGCATTTTTTGTGTGTGTAATTCAACATTTGAAGAGTTTATAGTATCAGGCGTATAAATCTTATTTTCGTCATCTCGTTTATCCGATATATGTGCGATAAAAATGTCGCAATATTTCCGATCCTCAGAAACGTCATCGGTTTTAGTACCCTCAGCGATGTGTGTACACATCTGTGGGAATAGTGGAAGGTGAGACCCTTAGACGTGTTTGTTTAACATATTATTGTCAAAGCTTTAAGTGAACTAGCTTTTATTTTTAAAACTAAAACCCGATAATTTTCTATTGTTTTAGCGTGTTGACTCAATATATGAGCATGGAATAAAACAAATATTTCATATTTATTCTTGGCTATATATTTGGGATAAGTTTTTGTCTATTATTTTGAACAGCATTCACAATGATTGTTCTGGGAAGTTTCTTATCACGAAATCCTCACCCCAATATTTGCAGCGTGTCTGAGTCGGATTCGAGGAAAATTCTATGACTCATAAAAAACTCAGCGTCTGGACCAAATAATAATGACGCAGCTCATTTTACGTCATATCATCACAATTTAGTAATCGACGTTATTAGTAAAACTAAATTATTGTATGTTAAAACTCGATCAATCCCCATTTATTTATCTCTAGTTTGATGCATGCATAAGACCGAAAAATAATCATTTTTTTTGCTGGCAAACAACATTTATTCATTAATAAAATCTTAAATTCTAATAAAAAAAAAATTTCCATCATTTTCCAACACTTTTTGACAAGGTAAAAGCAGTTGTTCGATTCACTTTTTAAGAAAGTCCTTTGATTTTTCGTTGAAAAACTTCCAAGTGCTTTTTCAATTCTGCAACATTATTAAAAGTTCCAATCCAAGCTCCCTTATTTTTTCATGTGGTACTTTTACAGCATTAGCTCTCGCGTTATCGTGTTGAAGGATCCTTCTTTTGCTATTGATCAAAACAGAACCTTTTTTTTAGCTCTTGTTTCATTCGCTTGAGTTGTTCACAATACACTGTCGCTGTAACGATCGGACCAGGTTTTAGTAATTCTTAGTGTATAATTAAAAAAAGATCCTATCTCATACAATCAAGGACCTTCTTTATTGTTAGTGATGGTTAAGCGGTCGGAACAAGTACTTCTCCGGAAAAAAGGCATTGTTTTTTTCGTACAAATTATTGTATAACACCCACAAAAACAGATCGGCTTCATACCGAGACAAAAGAGACGCACAGATGGTACGCCGTTGATCGAGCGCCGTCTCCGTCAATTTACGAGGAACTCAAACTCCTTTCCTGTACAATTTTTCTATGCGACAAAGATAATCTTGAACTGTAGACCATGGACATGCCAATATTCAATGATAATTCCTCAATTGTTTGACGAGGATCTGAATCCATCATCGCCTTCAGGATATCATGATCTAATTTTTGGGGTCGTCCATTTAATTTTTAAACCACCAATGACACTTGTTCAGTTTCAAAATATACCCACCAGTCATAGAATAAATTTTGATTACTTTTCGGTTCCCCTAATATATTTTTTTTATTAATTCTCAGTTATTAACAACGGGAATGTCGGAATAATATTACAGGGCACGTCATTCGATGTATTATACATTTCATGTGTACGATATGTCACCGGTCTTTGACTTGCTTCATTAACAATTCCATTTTTTTAGTATTGATTGTCTATAATGATCCGAGGTTTTCTAAATATTGATCCGACATCCGAAGGCACACACGCGTATCCATTGTTCTCCGCCCTCGACAAAACGCCGAAGACGCTCGATTAGCATGTTTTCTATCCGTGTAAAGTATACCGCGGAAACGGCCAAGGCGACAACCGGCAACTGGTGGGAGAATCTTCCTCTTGCGGTACGTACCGCTTGTTTGTTTATTCTTGTCGCACATGTTTGGTATGACGGAATTGTTCTTTTTACTTTTTTTCTTGTCGTCGACGAGGAGTAGATCGCCGTGCCAGATTAACGTCATCGCGTCATTTCTCACGTTAATGAAAAAGAACCAGCGTCTTTGATTATCTCCAGCTGGGAGAACAATGGAAATGGAAATGTGTCCCGTGTAATTTGTATACGAAATGGGGAGAACGCAGGCTTGCATCATCCGCAGTAACCGTGCATCGAGTTTGCTTTGTGTGGCTATTTTCGGATGAAATGCATTTAAACTAGGATTTTTTTTAAACTACAATGCAAGTCTATTCAGCGTACAGACGATTGCAAGATAAATTATATAAGTTGGTGGATAATTTAAAGCTTTCATTACGCAATATAAGTTCATAGTGAATATTCTAGAGGTAAAATTGTTATAATATTATCAATTCCTTTCGATTAATCTAGCCGTGCCGATGAAGTCTATTTGGGACTACAAGTTTTTAATATATATCCTACATTCAACCATATTCGCTTCTGTTGTCACGAGCACGTTGTTTTTTCTCGCTCGGATGCGGTACATTGTGCCAATTGCGGCTGAAACGTACTAGTGAAACGTGCCGCGAGAACTCTGCGGTCGGTAGTCAACGGCGTGTACTCAGTTTGCGGCGAGATATGTTCTTCACTTGAAACGCTTAAGGTCTTTCCATTATAAATAAATCCTTTTCGGACGACGCAGTTGCTTTAGAGCCGCCTTGACGGTCCGTTGATACATTAAGGAAGATGTCAAGACTAATTTGAGGATGTTATTAGGACGGGAATACTCTTACAATTAAATGATCGATTGAAATTTGTTTGAGTGTCACTTATTATGTTAGTATCAGAGATGTTGTTAATTGATTAATGGTCGATACAGTGGCGATGCATTGCGACGAATCTTATATATGATAAAGTTAATCCGAATTAATAAAATAATCTCATTTTTGTATTAAGAAACATTTCCACATTAATTTATTATGATTTGCTTGAGTCTGAAACACCGAGAACTTATCTTAAAATTGTAAATCGCAAATCTCTCATAATAAAAATTAATCATCGTCATTTATTCCGGATGCTAGTTAGTATTGAGTCATTGAGTTTTGTTCGAATTCGACCCAGATCCGCAGCAAATATTTGGGTTTCGAGATAAGAAACTATTCTATTTGATTTAAGTTGAGTAAAATTCGAGTTCTAGCCTTTAACACTTTCATGGCCGGTGATGCATATGTTGCATCATCACTGGTTCGACCATTGCCGGCCACATGATGTCACATATGCATCATGATCGCGCCGACCGTTTGTGGCCGGTGTTCTAGCATACTCATCTAAACAATGAATACAGTGAATGCATTTTTATATCTGCAACTGCTAATGTTACATCTATTTGAAGTAATACTTTCAATAGTGTATGTGTTTGGTAATTTGATGCGGCCACAATAGTGTTAAATGCATTTTTTTAGGCTTTTCTCTAAAGGAAACCTTGTTTTTCTAAATCCTTTTTTTTATTTTTATAAAGGATCTCCTCTTTTCGAACTTTATATTACTATCAATAAAGCTTAGTATTAATATAATCATTGTAATAGCGATTGTCGTGCTCTTCATATTTTCTTTTATTTTGCTAGTGGATTTTAGTTGATAAGAACTTATCCTTTTATGGAAATATGCATTTGAATACATCTCACAACCCTCTGCAAATTAAAAGCTCTCATCCCTATTCTTATTTTTAAGAACTGTCATGGTATAGTTTATCATCTTTTGCAAACTTAGAGACCAACATATCACTTAATATATTCATTTTATTGGTTTTAGCTAATACTTTAACATCTAAATTACCTCTAGCGTGTAAACAGTACTTTGTTGCTGCTGTTGTATGGCACGAGCGAGGTGACAAAAGGTATCATGTCTAAACTCCCTGGAAATTAAAGTATTCTCAATAAATTCTTATATTCTGTATAAAATTAATTGTTCATAACATAATTTTAGTAAATTTATGACAGATATAAAATCAATAGGGAAATTAGTTGGAATTATTATCACTAGTTGGGAATATTCGTAAAGTTTAAACTGTTATCAACTCCATCAATAACAGACAATGAGGAGAGATCGGATATAAAAATTAAACATCTTGTAACCCGAAGCCAAAGAAAAACATAATGAGTGCTAAGTACGTTCTAATCGTAAATTGTCTGGAGGAAGAAAACAAACAATACACCTCTTTAAAATGTGCCACAGAAAACCATTCCTTCTTATTGATAAAAAATATCATATATATTTTTTTTATATAATAATAATTATTTAAAACCTTTCTTTCGTATTTACTGTAAACTACTACAACATTGTGAGATTCATGTATTAAAAGCTAGTGTCCGATAAGGATTAATAGCCTAAACAGTAATATAAACGGTCATATCCGTTTACACAAACATCAAAGAAAATGTGGAAAATTCAAAAAAATATATCGGAGACTCGTGGTCATTTTATTTAATAAAAATCCCAAGGAAAAGTTTAAATTCGCTAATAAATATAATCGAGTGTATTACGCGATGTATGATCCTAAGATACAAGCCTCAAGAGCATATGCTTCATATGATCAAGGTACTATTTTTTCTCATACAATACATATTTGATAAGAAGATTCTGGATGCATAATAAAGAATAGGCTTCTTATGAGTATGATCGAATGCAATATAAAAAATACAATAATAATCTAAAATTTTACAACACAAAGGCGTGAAAAACATTATCGTCTATCAAATGTTATTTTATTTATTCACAATACTGTTTTTCAATATTTTCTTTTATACGATATCAAAGCTATCAATATAATTTCAATAGAGTTCACGTAAAAAGTGCTCCATTTACATGTCAATCGATTTCGTACTATATAACGTTGTTTACTATATATTTATCTTTGACAACACAAACATGTCCTACTTATGTCGCACGTGTATTCATCGACGATATTCTGAAAAAATATATATATGTGGCAAATTCTAATACACAATAAAAATGACAATCGTCAATTTTCTACGCCCATCACCTGATCGTGCAGCACAATGCGGCCCTGTCGGTGTACAATAGCGACGTTTCATGGCGATTAATACATTTACATGGTCTTGGCATAGTTTTGTGTATGGAAATATATGATTAATGCCTGTAAATAACGACGCTTTTCCGCTTAAACAACCTGTTTTGTTATTGTTTATCGAGTTTTTTTTTGCAAAATAAGCGCGTTGAGATGGACGTAGAAGGATTTTGCGTGCGGTCCACCACAGACCTGATCGCAGACCCAACAAACCCCCCGGCTTTCCGAATCCTTTTCGTGGTACGAAGCCTAAATTTAGGACTAACTGTTATTGACTTATTGGGCGCCGCAAACACATGTGGTCCAGAGCCGTTCGTAACAACATGAAACATTACTTTAATTACAAACTCCGGCGGCCGAAAGAGTTACAACGTTATTTTTTTTTAATTAATGTAAATACGGCGTGTATTTCGAATTTCGAGATTTACACGCTGACAATCTATCATTGGCGGATTTGCGGGACGGTCAAAAGTTGGTCCGGGTCAGACCAAGATTAATATTCGTTATCTATTGACGTGGCTATCCCGTGTGCTAGCACGGGCCGGGATAGCTCGAAATGGAAATTATTTCGTTGCCCGGTACACCGCATATTTCCATAGCCCAGTTCTAATCGTGGCCAACGAATGGAGAGGTCACTCTTTGTGTACATACAAACGAATACATATTGTCGAAGTTCTGAGCATTTATTATTAAATTTACGAATTATTTACGAGTGAGTCGTGAAAACTGTATTTTCAGCTCTCGGTCCTCTAAATTTGCATTAGTCGCGCATAATTGAACGCGGTCAGTACTAATAACAAATGCCGTAAATGGATAGATCAATGTAATCTATATAGAAATGTACCCTATTTTCGACAAATAATAGCTTATGAATATGCTCTGGGAAGGAATACCTTAAACTGTTGACCGATAAATGGTCTAGTCTCGATACTTTTGCTCTTCTTTCATTCTTCTTGAGAAGCTTCTTTTTGAGGCATTCTTTCTCCTATTGCGCAACAGGGTCAATAATCACTTGTGAATTGTTATAAGCAGATAATGTCTAGATAAAATGAGAGTCTAGATAAAGAAGGCAAACCCTCTCTTACTTCCCTAGACACAGTCGGGACGGGTAGGGTCTCCGCGGTATGACCAGCAAAGAGGAGCCCTTACGTCTTGGTGGCCGGCAAATGATGATGATATATATTCTTAGCCACCTAATCCTCCAATCGTTACAATATATCTGGCCTCCAACTATTTTTGATGTGCCCTTGGAAAGAATACTCTAAAAATTGAAGACCGATAAGTGGTCTAGTCTCAATACTTTTATCTCGTCTTCTTCTTTACCTAGCGAACTTCCATTTTGGAAATGTCGTTACCTTGGTGAAAGGATTCTTTTTATCAAAAACCACATATCAAGATGTGGATCTCATCCATTATGACAGCCAGACTCTCTGGCCTTTGTTACCTTTCGAGAGTCTGGAAAGCCCATACGCTTAGCGAGTGATTGACTGTGATTCGCATTCTATAATAATTTCCTCCCTCTATTTAAGATATCATAGTTGCGATAATCTTTTTATCCACGTTCAAAGAGTTAATAATATATTTCCAGAAACTATTACTAAATATTAATTGCTTATTAGATTATTTCCCTATCTGAAATGAAACCAAAAATATATAGCTAGATTTACGCATAGATAGCATAAACAAATGATTACATTAGGTTAAAATAATACAATTATTCCTCATTTTTTTTTACTTGTAAGTTTTTCAATATAAAATAATAAGTAACATTTATTTATTTATATACAATTTTTGCGATTTTTTGTACATTTCATTTTATTTTCTATAGAGTTTTATTAATTTAGAAGCAGGAGCTTCTGGACACCGTAAAATACGTAAAATTGAGTACTTTGGACACATTCGTGGATCTATCTCCTTCCGCAGACCATCGTGGAGGTCAAAATGAAATGTAAACGGTGGTTAAAAAGAAAGAAGTTGTCGTTGATCTGCAAATTCCAGATCCAAGATGTAACTTCTTCATTAAATTTTTGCTATTGTAATCCACTACATTTAAATCCTTTTTTTTACCAATGTTGGTTAATCAGAATATTTTAGTTTAGATAGCTAATCGAGCCATCATATTAATCAGGTCACCTTTTTTAGGTATATTTTATTTTAATTAAAAAAAATATTCAATGTTACACCATTTTAGCTTTTGTGAGCTATTTGAACTAACAAATTCCGCTGTCGTCATTCTCATTGAATGTCATTGAATATGAACCGCTGAAATTGACAGCGAGTCAAATTACTAAATAAACATTCACAAGTTCTTTAGATTTTGAGCATGTAGTGTATTTTCAACTACTTACTATTAAAAGTTATTAAATAACATATTATTAAATGTTTTTTTTTCATTTTATTCATCAAATAATTAAGATGTATTTTCACCATAAAATAATATTTTTTTAATGGGTATGTGAGGTTTTTAGGTTGATTTTTTAAAATATTGTTTGTAGGTAACCTAAATTTTGATCCGGATGTAAATGATGGCACATTATTATTAAAAAAAATCACAAAGGAAAATGCGTGAAAATGCGTCCTTGCCCTATCTGTGTAATATCCGGCGTGCTTTCGACGCCACAATTAATCGGCGCGATTTATTACAAAAATAAAAAGAAATTGACGGCGTCGCGGAAATGTCGCCCCATTTAATTTTCTACAAAAATAACCTCGGGCCCGCTTTTATCAATTTTGAACTTCCACTTACTGCTCGGAGAAGACATTATGTCACACCGTTGTTGCGCCGCCAGGTTTAACGATCATTCTTCATTGTTGTATGTACTAATTGCCGTTGTGTTTCTGGGGGCCGTAAGGAAGAAACAAAAAGCCGTCAGATTTTGACCCTCCCGCTCCGGGACCCGAAAGTCCTGCGCTCCAACCACCCCAGTCTGAGGTCCCCGCGGGAGAAGGAGTCGTAATTTACAACTTACCTTACCCCACCTGGCTCTGCAACGAGTGCGATTACACCTAAACGAGTGTTACTCAATCTATGAATTTATTAAAATCCAAACAAAAAAAATCTATTTTTACAAACCATCATATAACTTTGTTAACAACCATGATATTTTTAAAATATACATTTTTCCATATTTTACGTCTCCCAGAAAAGCTTTGAGATAGAATTATTTTCGCCCTGTTATTTTATTTTTGCATGTTTGTTTTGAAATGTATTAACATATTGATGTTTTTTTCTTCCAGGTACGTTTCCTGAAAACTTCAGTTACATATTACGTGCCTTCCATCTCCATCTGATTATGCGTATGTATTATCTCCTTGTTTTAATGATGGACGAATAATATTATTCGAGATGAAATTATTTTTGTAATTATTCTACACAACACGGATGTTCAATAGGTATTTGTTTATAAAATAAAATTAGCTAGTGGTTTGCGCTGTTGACAATGAAATCGTACGCATCCGTTTTATATAATGGCTTAATTTAAAGTTTAAAAATAGTGCAATTGTTATTAAAAATTCAATTTATTATTTTTGTCTGTCATCTGTAGATGTAGATTTAGATGTATTGAAATCGATTGGAAAAGCTAAAGTTGCAGTTATTTGAAAATTCTTTTAATAAAAAATCTAACAATAGTAATTAATGAGCCATAATGGCTCAATTGACCACTTTTAAACCCAACCCAGTCCCTTGTTTTTTATGGTGATGCACCATAAAAAAACGGTAGAAATGGATTAGAATAGGAAAATATACTCAAGGAACTAAAATACATTAGCTGCTCCTATGATCTTAGAGATTTTTTAGACCAAAATACTAGAGTACTCATCATAGCTTAACCCTTTCACGGTTTAACATAAATATATCTTTTTTTATTTGGCGAGAAACATCATAGTAGCCAGATGGTTAAATACAACAACAGTACTATTATGATCGTTTTGTTAATTACTACTAAGTGCAGGGATTATTCGGAAGAATCTAGATAATTCTGAAAGACGCTGGTCGATAGAGTAGTAAGATGAAGTCTTATTATTAATTTAAAAATATAAGTAATATTTATTACAAAGTTGTGACGACTGATGTTTATAAAACAATGAAAATATGTTTTAAAAAACCAAATATGGCCAGATAGTTTTTTTTTCTTACTGATAATACATTGATATTCATATAAAATGATCGTGAATGATGCTGAGTTTGTGTAAATTCACAGATATTAATTTGATATCGCAGATGTATGATGACTGAGAGCCCAAAATCAATTAACTCTCTATGGTCATTCCGGTGTGACAACTGTAAATTCACCACATATGCTAGCGACACGTGTTGGAAGCTTTGCGTAAAAGTTATTTGGATCGGAAAGTTATATTCGAATCTTGGGAATGTCTAGAACCCATAAAATTCAATAGTAAATTCAAGTTTTAACCACATTTTTCACGGTTAAAGGGTTAGCGATAAAAAATCACCTATCACGATAATGTAATGTAACATCCCCAAAATATATCAATATCTTCATTACCTACATATGTCGTCTTAATGACGGTAGAGGTTCTGATTAAGGAACCTCTAATCTATATGAAACACCTCATTCAAAGAATCACAAATTGCAATTATAGATTGTATGATCGACAACATCCATGGCATGAAAAGCAGAAAAACTCTATGCATTTACTATTTTGCTTACCGCTGATATGTTTTCGTATATCCAAAGCAGAACTCAATAGTCAGAAATCAGGATTGCGACTTCATTTAATTGCACACGGTTTACATTGTTGCAACGCCATGTAAAACTGGCAAATCGGCATTTTCCACGGGCGCCGTCGATTGCAGTGGCTGGTCGCCGAAGCATTGTTCTTCAAGCACGTGCAAACAATAACGCAGTGTTTATTCTTCGAACGCGTTCTTTTGTTCCGGAGTATATCCACACCGGCATCGAGTATATCAACGTTGACTGTGCAAACATATTGACTACGCTACAGAGGAGTGCCGAGCACAAATCTCGACTGAATATTGGCTCCGGCGATTCCGCTCACTGTGTACTGCAGTAATTTTATTACTCCGCATTTCACTCGAGTGCATTCTTTCGCGTGTTTCAACGCTCGCTTCCTTTTTTTTATTTTTTTTATTTTCAAGAGTAATCCGTTGAGAAGCTGCGCTTTCCGGGGTGCATAGGTCCCATCTAAATAAAAGGCAGCTTTGTTTCAGTATTAAAAGGTCACCGGGATCGCAGGGGAATCTTTACCACCTACCGTTTACGTGTCGAGACGATCTCCACGGTTCTCTATCCCCAGTATACTCCCCGTCCCCTGATAAATGATGTTTTGCAATGTGGCCCCGCATCCGCAGGAATCGGGAAATTGGAAAATGCCTACAGGAATAACCATTAGCGCTAATATATTTTCACTTCTTCCTCTGCAAATTATTCCACCGATGCGTTTCCACATTGAATTGATGATTATTTTATCTCGGAAGAGTTTTTCGCTATTAATCACCATTAATTGAGACATCATATCCGGGATCCGTTTCGGAGGGTAGCGAGTTGACGCAAGAGCAGCGACATTATAAAAAATGAAGTATATTACACGGCCGTATACCCGAGGAACATAATAAATTATGAAGTTGTCCCAAAGTTGGCCGTTTATTGAGCCGAGAGATTACTGGCTTTGCGATACAGCCTTGTGGAAATCCTCGCCAGATCTGCCCTTTTGTGCTGAGGGCAGAGCGCGGCAAAGGGCTGTGAAATGTTTATTGCCGTCCTGGGACAAACTCGCTTGCAGGGGTAGCGCGTCGTCTTACTGCGTGTCATATCAACATTTTGCAAAAAATAATTGCCCCGAATTTATTATGCGCATGCTCAGACGTTTAACTAAACTTAAGACCCCTCAAACAACGATATATCGTTGTTAAACTCTCAAATTAAATTGTTTTACTCGAGCGTAGTAATACTGTGAAAAAATATCTAGGTATTAATACCATATGTTATATTTTTATTATATTAAGAGCTATCAATGATATATCAGATATTGTATTCTAAATTTTTAATTATCCTGAACGTTAATAAGGCGGCTATTATAGTTTTTATCAAAATTATAGGTAAGTCCTTACAGGTCTCATATGTTAAATTTGGTTTCAAAGATTTAAATTAGACAAAGGATTGCATCAGGACTAAATTCAATATTCACGTGTATACAATTAAATTAAAATCATGTCAAAATATGTAATATTCTAATTACAGTCTCTATAATTATTAAAACCATATAGTCCATTTAGTACATCTGAAAAGAAAAACGTTGTTAAAATTCTAATTTAGCATTTTTTTTAAAAAAAAAGGCTCAAAAAGCTGCACAAAAGCTAGGAAAGCTAGGTGCAGTTTTTTAATTAAATGTAATGATAATTAAATGCGTTTAATTCCTCTATGCTATTTTTTACTACTAAATCTTATTTTAATTATAATTTATACTGTGTATAATATATAATAACGTAGAAAAAAATCGATGAAAGCATTATTGTTTCCTAAATTTATTATTTTTAAAATTCTCATAATAATATTACATAACAGATTTTCATTAATCTAGCGTTTACATAAATTAATTATAAATAAATTCTTGATTTCTATCATTTTATTAAAATACTATGTTATCAAATAGCAGTACATTGTAAGATATTTGTTGACTCGATGATTATTATCTTAAATGATTTAAACTCTTATACCCTTGTTAGTATACTGAAGCTCATTCAAAACATAAGATCCCTATTTATTGTTTTTTTTAGTTATGTTTTAATAATTATAACTTAAAAATAGTTCATTATTAATCTGGTCGTGGCTACGCGGGCAGTGTTATTCCGCACGATGCGGGGCGAGAGCGCTGCTTGCTAGACAGCACTACCACCGTCGTGTATTGGATGGATGCGGGCCGGTAGCGGAGTGCGGAGGGGAGAGGGGTTTTTCACCGCTAAGCGCCGTGTCACGCTGCGACTCGCGGCAGTCATACTGGCTCAGCTTCTTTGGGCCAAGTGCCGCTTATCATTTATTTTATTATTATGTTCCGTAGCACCCTCAAATATTTTACCCACGAGCCTCCACTGTTTATACATGTATGTCTAGATTAAAGTTGATTAAATATCTTAATCTCTTAAATTAAACACATAATTACTTTTTATTTTTTGTGCTGTGCCTAACACAATAAACTCCATTTTTGCATAAAACTATGTGAATTATTTTAATTAAAAACGTCAGTCTGTCAGTCGTTTAAAAATGTTGTATCTATCGAAGTTAATGGAAACCGTGTACCGTAGGGTATTGTTCTAGAATCATTTGCATGTTTATATAAATATATAATATATCTGTAGAACTATTTTGAAAGTGTCGAAATCTATTTTAACTCAGTTAAAACTTTTGGACGTGCTAATTAATGTTTCTAATACATCTTAGACAGTTGATAAATACATTAGATTACAAAAGCCAATGAAGCAAACGAGCGTCAATTTTAATTGGACCATGGTGATTTTGATAGACAGCCATTGCTACCAAAAGCTCATCACGTGTTAGATTTCCGAGGATTGGTTTGTAGTATCGGTATCGGATTCACCGCATATATTTCTGAAAATAATGCCGTATAACTTTGTATAATACAGCAATATCTGGTTCAAAACTTGCGAAATGTTCAAATTACGTGTCCGCCGACTATCAACCGTCCAGACTCGAACAACAATAGCGGCAATGCCATAGGGTGTATTCTGATTTCGCCGAATATAATCGTGAAGTATAGCCGAAACTATATCTAGTTGTTGTTGTTGTTGTTCAAAGCAATAAACCACCTCGAATTTCGGCGAATTGGTCAATCAATCCGTCTACGAATTTCAAAATAATGTTGTCAGTCTTCAGGAATTTTCCACGGCGATAAAATACCGCATTGTAATTAAAAATAGATTAATAAATTGAAAATCCTGTCGTTAAGAATAATTGAGTAATATATTATCTGTTTTTTCTTCTTCTTCATTTACCTGTGTTTCGGGCGAATGAACTCATCAAATACCGTAGTTTATGGTCAATGAAATAAATTCTAATCAACTCCTCCATTTCCCCGCAGGCATCGCAAAATTAATTCGCACATTAAAAATTGTTACCCTCCCTCCGCCCTCTTCAGCTATTACTTTCTCTGTACATTGTTTTAGACTGGCACGTACATAAAGTGGGATCCCTAGTTATGGGTCCACTAAAAAACAAATATTGTAAGCAAGTTGAGTTCCGCCGTAAAAATAAATCCTTTGCAAAATCGCGGGATATTGAGAGGGGAAATAAAATCAACCCTTGAGCATATTTATAGGGGGTTTTTATATTCACACTATCCGCTGCCATCAAGAAATATATTATAATATTTATAAATATCGCTTTTTATTGCCGCCCTCGTGTTCATCCGGATGTTTTATGCGATGTTTCTTTTCGTTTCGGCATTTTTTTAGTTTTCGTGCAGTTGCAATATCGTCGAATTCTATGATACAAATCGTCGAAATTACGTGGCTTTATGTTACGTTTGAAATTTTCGGCATTATCGATGTGTGTATGTGTACGTGGTCAAGTCGTTTTGCCCAATTTTGTGTCAAAATTCCCATTTTCGGACCGGGGGGCGAACCCGGTGAAAGTGATTAGGGTTGCTCGAGAAAGTTGAAAAGGCTTTCAACTTTTCGTTTTGGCATCTGACGTTCAACGATCGGAAATTAATATAGTTTTCAGTTGAAAATTTTCGTACCAAAGTGTCGCAAATCAACGAGGCATTTTAACTTTTTCTTTTTAATATATTATGGAAATTTATTTTGGATTCAATGCCATAGTGATAATTTAATTCTAATGCTGATGATTGTTGATGAATAATAAAATGTGTCGATTAGTATGTCGCCAATATGTCCATTTGAGAGACAATTATTGTATCAATGCTATTAAAATAATAACCAATTATACAAATAGCTTAAAAATATATCTTAATAAATCGTTTTAAACGATTTAAAATAAATTAAAAGTGAAATTTATATAACATTATGATTATTAATCATTAATGAAACCTGTTCTTTAATGATTCTGATAAAAAATATAAATAACATGGAAAAATCCGAAGATAAATTTATTTGATAATGATCAGGATATAGATCTATATTTAATAGTACTGATTATTAAAAAAAAAACTTATAAATACAATTAACTTGTTTATACAGCGCGCTTCGTACATATTCAATGCGAAGCTGCAGCACCCCCAAGCAAATTGAGAAAACATTTATGTTTATATAGTAATATATGTGTCTATTGATTATATATTATTTTTAATATATAAGAATATAAATTAAATTTATATTTAGTGTGACGCTGCACGGTTTAGAACAAGAGCGCTGTCTGTTCGTCATCCTTACCAGCGTCATGTATTGGGTGGATGCGGGGCGGCAGCGGGATGGGGGAGGGTCGCTAAGCGCTATGGTTATGCTGCGACTCCCGCCCTGTCCATACTGAGTCACATTAAAAATATACTTAATTTTTATTTTTATTCTTTCGCAACACCCCCAAATATTTAACCCACTAGCCGCGACTTAGTATATATCACACATTTAATAATTAATTATTTTTTCTTTTTTCTATACATTAAATGGTGTTGATTTGCACGGTTTTAATTTAACACTGATTTTAGGTAACCTATTTACCGTGTTAATCGAAAAATATTTATATTTATGATAATATATCAAAAGTTTAAAATTTAATATACATTTGAATCAATATTTTAAGTGCACAAAATTCTTTTATTTAGAATGTAAGTAAGTTTAAGAAAACCACTGTGTAAATCGAGCCCAACAAATATATAAAAAAATGGGAATTACTTCTTTACAAAAATAAAGGAAAAACATCTATATAAATATTCTACAGTATTGATTTACGAGGTGTTTTAGGGGGGAATCTACATTAAGTTCAATTATTATTTTACACGGTTTTGAATTTTTTTGCTCGACATTACACGAATTATTTGTTCTAACACGTATTCCAAGAGCGATTTTTTTTTATTATTACCTTTTTACACGATTTTCTATACCACAATGTTGTTATTTTTCATACAACACAGTTTTTTTTAATTTAGGGCATAAATTTTTTTTTAACACGGCTTTTGGTGTAAATGTCGTATACGATTCCTTTGTCATAAGATCACATGTTATATTAGCAATCAATTTTTGGAAAAATAATATTCGATTGTTTATTTATAGTGTTTTTATTTGATCTAATTAATACTGCTAAGACTATTGCAATAAAATGTCCTATAAGTAGTTTTATTAAAAAAATATTTTTTTTCTTGTAAAAAATCTATGCGACAGATATGTTTGTTTTTTTTAAGTAGGAATGTTCTAATAAGCTTTATTTAAAATTACAAACGCCGTGTACTTAAATATGTTGTCAGTTATCCTTTCTACGAAATAGAAAGCCTTCTAATTCCCTGTAATGCTTGAACGCCCCACACCAAAACTTCCGATTACGTAATCGATGGGATGTACAGGATGTTTCGGCCGGTTGACGCAATTACCAGTATCTTATTTAACCATCGTAAATATTTTTTTGACATTGGCATTCCCCGCGTCTTCCCAATCAGTATTGCTCCCCTATTCCGTTTACGTACTAAAGTTTTATCACGAGTTCAAATTGAGTCTGAGTAACGCCGTGGACGCACATAGACGCAATGATAGAAAACAAAGTCTTTGTATTCAAGCATTATAGGCAGTTTCTGAAGATATATGCAGTCGGCCGAAACACCCTGGATGAATCAACCACGTTTGTGAGGGAGGGGGGGTGGAGGATCTTCCCATAAAACAAGTGGCGGCAGCTACCGGCTGCATTCTGCGGTCCCCCATTGTTTTCTCTACGAAAACGTATGAAGATAAATTGTGGTGGCGGAGCTGGTTGCTGTCTGGATGCGAGGCCCCTCGCCACCGGTTTGTTAGGGGCACCGTGTGGGGGCTGCTGCGTCTCTCCGCTTTCTATAAAGATGGATGTCCGGACAAACTTTGAGACCCTTCCATATTTGAAAAACTTGTCTGTCGACGGTGGTATCAAACTGTGATCACAATTACAATTAACGTTGGGGGTTTTTTGTCGGCCCCTATGGACCCAATCCGTCTACAGCACAGCTGCTTTTCAAATTGAAGAACTTATCTCTGTCGTGTCCTTGATAACATCTTGTATTTTGTCAACGGCATGTTTTAGCATTTCTTTTATTACGGAATTATCCAGATAAATTCTGTTACGCGTATACCCCAGCATTGCTCTCAACATTTTGATGAAACACATATTAGATTATATCAAATACAAACGTGAATCTTCATCCCATACACTGTATTTTTATTGCATTATATAAATAAATTGTTTTTGAAAAAAGCATTTCTTCATGTGAATAAAAATTCATTTGTTCATATATGTGTTTTAAAATATATAAAACATCTCTTCATCTATCGTCTAAACCAGGAATCGTAAAGCTTCATTCAACTTCTAACGCCTATTATATTTTAATAATAACGTTTGTAAAAAAAAATATATAAATATGTTACATTTTATAAATTAAAAGCTTATCGTAAAACTGATAAATTTGTCGACGATTTATTTTATATATTGTGAAAAAAGAGCTTTGAAACAACAACAAAAAAATCATACTGTTCGCTTTGAAAACTTGAATCCTCAAATAATTGCAGGGATCAGGTTGACGAACACTGCTGACAGTTTAAACGAAAAACTTTATAAATCTAACAATTTAATAAAATATTTATAATATATTGTAAGATGATTGTCTATTTAAATGCTATTTAAATAAATTATTTTATTTTTAACACATTATAAGTCAAAACTAAGATTATTACATGTTAAATTAAAGCAGTGAACTTCAACCGTTATACCGTGAAGGGTGCTTATAGTATTTATCGTGTTTAAAATATTTGTGGGTGCTGCAGAAGATTAAAAATGAAAAAATATATATTTTGCTCATATTTTATTAAAACAAAAAATAATGTAAGTTTAAATTGCTAAATTATATTAAGAATAATAATAATAATCATGCTGCTCCGAGTCGCAGCGCAACGCAACGTTTAGCGACGAGGCATCCCCTCCCACCCCGCTACCATCCCGCATCCATCCAATGCATGACGCTGGTAGCGCTGACGAGCAGATCGAGCGCTCTTGCTTTTATATTTTCATATATGTACTTAATTTACAATCAATAGACATGTATTAATTTTTAAAAAAATTTTCTTCCTTAATTTGCTTGGGGGTGCTGCAGCTCCGCAGTATGTATGGACGAGCCGCCCCTGGTGAATTATTACATTATTGAATAAAATAATTTGTGTATAAGATTTTAGTATGCCGTGAGATAAAAAAAATATGTTGGATAATACTGGATTAGAGCAATATGAATATAAAATTTTATTGATATATTTTTCTCTGATTTGAGTTATTATTTTTTATATCCATATATTATTCAATAAATAAATATTAGCCTAAGAAGCTAGAAATTTATTTTTAATACAAATTAATTATTTACCAGAATAATCTACAGAATATATATCAGAATAATCTACCCAAAATTGTTACTTCGCATATTTCTTTTGAGGCAAGCTTCACTTATGTCTGATTATGAAAACTAATATTTATTTATTATATATTTTCTTAAGACCTTGGGATAAATACGAGTTTGATCAATCTGTGAATGTTGAGTTATACTCGTATAATATAATTTTGATATTGATTGAATATGAATAATTTCATTACTTATCTATTCATATAAATAGAATAGTATTGTTATGTTAAATTCATTATTTCCATATTCCATTTATTTGAAGTATCTCAATTATTGATACCAACGTACATATGTTAAAACAATACAGCTCATTACGATATATTCAAAGCCGATTATTTGAATGTTCATATTAATATGAACTCGTTGTAATTTCAGTTATAATTCATATAATATTTTTCAGAAAACAGAAAACTCCTCTGAAATTGTTTCGTGATTAATTACACGTCTGTCAGTATCCATGATATTGCTTTTTCTTTTATATTAATCGGCAACACAAACAAAAGTGGCTTATGGTATATCGGCCGCATCAATATTTTTAATTGTTTCCACGGATTGATTCCCAATTGATGCGATCAATCAATATAATAATTGGATTACGTTTGAGAAGCACTCGTTTTATTCGAAAATTATATGCGAATTCATTCGCGAAGGGTTCCTCGTATATTTCGCATTCAAAGTTTCTAATCCAATAATTCCGCAATGCATCACAATTCGATTCGCGAATTAGGGGAAGATGGTATACCGTATCAAAAATGTATCATCGTGATATGACATGTCCCATTTGGTTCTAGACGTTTCGTTGAAATATTTTGTTATTGAAACGTACATTCTAATGTCACGTATTTCTGATTGAATGGTTATCTTAATAACTTCCTTCATTATAAATGTTTAGATAACTAATTGGATACATTAAATAAATAATCTCATAGGGCACTTGTTTATATTTATTTTATCTGCGTCGGTGTTTTCCTATTTTAAAATTAATTTGACGGCTTGATGACGTGTAAATGATCATTGGAACTAACATGTGTTTTACAAGCTATAAAATTAATTAAAATTGATGTATGTATGTAATTAATATTGAGATAGGGTGTTAAATTTTTATTATGATGAGAAAAAAATGTTTAGGTAGTCTTTTTATTTTTTAGTAATTATAGCGTGGTTGCTATATAGAATAGCTTTTAATATAGTAAATTTAGCTGTGTATTATCTAGGCAGAATGTTGTGGTACAATAAATAAATATCAAAAGACAACCCTCCTATAGAAGACTATGCACTCATACAAATAGGAGTTAAATTATTTATCTATAATATTATTCTTTAGATGTCTTTCGAGATTATTTACATTTATATTTTTAGATATACACATCAGTTCGCGTAGCAAACCGGTTGAAAATCACTGCTCTAGGGTGATATAATGATATCTGCACCGCAATGATCTGTTCTAGAAGTATTGTGTTACCCCTCCTATAACCAAGTGACCTAAAATATTGGTCCATTATGCAGATTTATAGACTATGAAGCGAAATACAAGTCTAAAACGTATTAAATGTTTTCAAAATTATCGTAATAAATAGCAGGGAAATATTAAAAAGATTTATACTTTTAGCATTATCAAAAAATCTAACTTGCACACAAACTTCTCGGCATATGCCATTGTAGACGCAGAACTGTCCGGCGAAATATAGGTCAATTGACGTCGTGTCCCACGCGAAATAAAATGACTGCAATCGACTGTTATATTCCTAATATAATTTCTAAAAAAAAGTATTTTTTTTTGAAGATCAGCATTTTTTTCGATATATTCTTGGAAATAATTCACTAATAAATATTCTTAACGGTGTTTGATTGTCATATTTACATAGGCGGAAACGGTTAAAGTCCCTCCTATAGTGCTTCCTTCTAAATCGCTGTTTTCTGTGAATGGAAAAACGCTAAATTGTATAAGTGGCTAGTCTCCTATGGGGCAAGGTTCTATAGCGTGGTTCCTATCTCAGCAGTATAGGAGAGTTGACTGTATTAATAATAAATTAACATTTTCAAAAAAGTCAAAAAAACCTAACACGTATTGTAAGGGTGCCTAGTCTTCTTTAGGGCGGGTTTTCTATAGCGTGGTCCTTATCTCCATGATCAATACTCTTATCATTGGTAACTTTTTTATGCACGGTATTTAGCATATGCATCTATTTAATATTCAAATCATGTCTTGCGCGAAAATTTTATTTATCTTTTTATTTATGTCTGTTTCATATTGCGTTTCCTTGTGGCCGTTTCGCAAGGCGCAATATCCTCGCCGAAGAAATGTAGTATTTTACCTCGCAGGATGCATTTTTACATACAAATGAATTCTCCTTGCGAAAAACTCATTCATATCACGCGCTAGCGGAGAGAATTGCAGCATTTACATATTATCTTGCCGGGGCTTTCTCGCATTTTAAACTGCAATCCATATCGCAGTGACAAATCGCTTATGCACAACCCCAGACGGGGACCGAAAAAAGAAATGAAATGACGGAGAAACACATTTATTTGCACTGCAAGGGATGAAATTGTCTCTGTTTATTGCGCCGCCTGCCCGGAAAATGCAGAAAATTTTTATTTTGACGTATATCACCGCCCGGATTTTCCCTTTTTGCAGTTTCGGCCCTTTCGCGTTCATCGGCGGGGCGGTGGATGGCAAGGCGAAATCCACCCCCTCTCCTGTTTCGAATGCGAAATGTAATTCATCTGGTTTTATATTACCGAAAACACTACACCGGTTCGTTATTTAACTCGCGGCGTCGTTTTCCCGGAGCTCTCCATCCCCAGTTTTTTGATAATGGCGCTTTTCCGTGTAAAATCCGCGCTAATTTTCGCGTCCACTCCGCTCGTTTTATTTTATTTTTTTTAATTAAAACGTTTTGTACGGCCGACGAACTAACTGCCCCGCGGTATCCGAGTATAATCATCGTGTAATTTATTTCTGTGTTGTTTAAACCGTTTTAATGGTCCGCTCCTCTTTTCGTCCACGCGCTCGAATAATAATAAAGGCCTATCATTTAACATGAAAATTTTAGTATTTATGGCCTGAGGTAATATTTTTTGCGCAATAAATCGATATCGTAAATGAATTGGTTTTTTTTTCTGTTCAATATACATATCATACAACGGATTCACTGAGATTCAATTTTATCGATGGAATTAATCTACTGTGAAAATCTATTCGGAAAATATTGAATAAGCTACGTATCACAATAATACTGTACAAGAAAACCATCGATGTTCTTATTTATTTTGCTAAACACTCAAGCACCCGCTGTTTTCAGACGAAACTTTCACCTAAACCCGCATCTTTTTATCGATCTTGCGATTTTGCGCGGCTCTGTAAAAAATGCTTAATATCTTTTTTCCTATTGGAGATAATTTGGTCAAAAAAAAAGTAATATACGTATAGTAAACTTATATTAGATTTTTAGAATATTTCGATATGAAATAAAATTTTTGAGCTGTAAAAATGATGTTTTATTGTATTTTAGACGATAAAAAACAAATAGATATCTGTATGTAGTATGTAGATAATTTTAGCTTTGTAATAAAGGATGTGACGAGTTGTACCACATACATATTCCATAAAAGTTATTTTGTTGAATGGATAAAAAAATTCTAAATTCGTTACAGTCGATGTGTAAGTGCTGGTAAGTTTTCGATCCAAATAATCTATTATTTCAAGGACAGTTTTTAATCATAAATAAATACATATGTCATATATTTTACAAAGGGCATGCAGAGCAATGAATGAAACTGTTTCCAGTCGTTAAACTTTAAAATAAAGCCTTTTGTAGCGCATTAGATAGCACGTTTCGTGTGAACCCGCGTTAGTGCGGGAGCGGGTGTTTACCGTTTACGAAAATTTCCGCACTAACGCGGGACCGGGTCCTTGAGTGTTAACAATGGGAATGTCGGAATAATTGTAATATTACAGGGCACGTCATTCAATGTATTATACATTTCATGTGTACGATATGTCATCGGTCTTTGACTTGCTTCATTAACAATTCCATTTTTTCGGTATTGATTGTCACTAACGCGGGACCGGATCTCTGAGTGTTAATACAGTTATAAAAAAATATTAAAAAGAAAATGACTCGTGTTTCTTTTTAATAAACGCATGGGTTTATTTTTAAACGAAACACTGAATAAATATATTTTTATAAAATAAATATGTGTAATCCAGGCTTCGAACCCAAAATAAATATCGGATTTATTTCGATTCGGTTAATTAATATTCTTTTATTATTATTTTTATTTATCCATACATCACACTTATTACAAAAAAAATGTTATAATTCAAGACAGATTTTTTTTATAAAAATAAAAACAATTTACATGATCCATCGCGACTAAGTTTCTATATATGCTATAGAAAAAATGTTTATTCTAGGCATAAAAATAATTTTTCATGACATGCTTCATTATGTGGTCGATATTTTGGATTTTTTAACTAATCAATATAACGTAAAGTCCTGCCGTAGACTGAGGACACGCCGCCGGTAGACTGACCGTCAAATTTTACGTGACACTAATATACGTTTCGTATACGTAACGGATGCGAGCGATTTTTATTTTTATAATGTTTCGCAATGCGGATAATTATGGGCCAATGATTATTTATAACATTTATTCTTTAGACTCTATACTTTTAAAAAAGTTTGTCATTTGTAGGATTTTTATTCAAAGAGTTATTCTAGAAAAATCAAAAACTTGGGACTCTAAATGTACCCCATCGGCGCGGCTAGGTTAAAAAATATTCACTTGAATTAGTTAAACCGAAAAAATGTTTCGATACTGTGCAAATAAACCTGTATTTATTGTTTTATAACATATTTAAAAAACATTTTACTTTTTAGGCTTAAGTGCCAAAGTTAAACAGTTTAAAAAATAAGTTTAGTAGATTTTTTTTCAATAAATCTAAAATACTAATAGTTTAATTACATAATATGAAATTATCGAAATAATAATATTTAACTAAATTTAAGTAATGTAAGATTAATCCTTATGTAATCAAATCGATGAAAATATATTTGATTACAACTCATGACAGAAAATGTTATCCAGTTCGCAATACTGATTAATCTTTCAATAATATTTTTCCATAAAAATGTTGTCATATTTATCTTCAGTTGATTTGATTTATGATCCTAACTGTTTATACGAAATGGATTTAAAAATAATCGCGTTAGATAATAACGTTTGCAAATTTTAATATTTGTTATTGTGGATAAACATTTTTTTATAGCTATAGAATATTTAATCGAAAAACATAATAAACTTTCAAAGCTATAAAGTAAAAAACTATTTCTGCTAAATAATTACCATATTTCCGCAGCTTCAAATCAAGTTCATTCATGTGTTGTGATATCCACTATAAATGCATCAATTTTTCATCCGAAAGTCATTACATTTTCAGGAAAGCAATAATAACGCACAAGCTTTATCAGCGATTTTCGATTAATACGTATTTAAAACAGCAATTTTATATTATTTGTTTGATTTTAACGGTTTTTAACTACCATCACTGTTTTAAACGATTACACATTTTCCATTAATTTTCTTTATCGACACACAATGGCGTTTAAGACTGTTATACCAGAGCAGCTTTACCACAGAAAATAACATTGTTTCAAATCATGAACAAAACGCTTATACTCATTGTTATCATTAACAAAGATTCTTGATATCGTGGCAAGTATTGAGTGTTATAGTAATTACATTACAGTCATATTTACAGCGTACCGGAAAAACAAGTCGGCCATTTACGGACAAACTTTTGTTATAACGGAATTCAAAGCAACGAATATCTAATAGTTTCAACGGTCATTACCGAATTCTAATTACGCCACTAATTACCATTGTGTAATTAGTTTTATTTATATATTTTTGAATATATTTAGATAAAAAAAATAGAGTATTGTATATATATATATTTAAAATTTATGAGCATCCAGCGAAATGATTATAAGATTAATTAATGTAAACGTCAACGCTTACATCAACTTTAATGCGGAATGACTGTTTTTAATTACTTCAATTAAAACTGACACTCGAAGTGTCAGTAGCCTCGGGGCCGTTTTAAAAATTTCGTCCAAAGTTAAGCTGAAAAAAAATTCCGGCTAAATTCAATTTGACTTTTCAGGTGTCGTAATGAGCTTAAATTACGTTTTATTAAATATATTTATTATCTTAAT
>JAGXCT010036569.1:72766-125644 GCA_022495035.1 Philopotamus ludificatus | reverse complement strand
TGTTAATAGAGTTAACTTTCATCTTTTTAATTATAAATAAATATACATAGATGTTCCCGTACTTTAATGTGTATGTCCTATAATAGTGCCCCTAGCGGGATCAAGTGGCGTCATCCCCTCCAACAAAATAATCATCAGCGCCACTTCCAAGGCGTCCTGCAGGCGGCTAACCCCTATATCTCTGCCCCCGTCCGTCGAAACGTTCCCTCTATTTCGCTTCGCCGTACGATTTAGTCGCCATCTTGTTGCGCTACACACGGATGCCGCCATGATGATTCTGGATATATCTTCTCGTCTTCCTAATGGCAAACCACATCCACTTACAAATTAAAAGGCGAGCTAACTACTATGATCGCTGATAGTCCGAGTCACAAATCCTTCTGTAATATTTTACAACGCTTATCTAACCTTTTCTGACCTTACCAGATTCTCGAATGATAATTGAGTCCAAGTGAGTTAAGGTCTCACAATGGAGTGAGGACTCCCCTTTCATGTCCATACCACGATATGCAGATTTTTATAACGTGGTTTCCTTCTCTTAGCCTGGCATTGGACGTGTATCTTACACCATTGCTGGTATCGGATTATACCCTCTTTATTGTGTCCAAGCAAATCGGATTAGGTTTGTCCCTGTAGTCGCTTTCCTCTTTAGGGCATTCGGCGTAACAAGGCACAGTTAGCATTAACCATAGTTCGATAACTGCATTTGTGATATATAGAAATATAATGAAGTTTTTTATTATATTTATAATGAATTTATTTCAATTCCAACGCGGATTATTTGTATTTGGATTCCGCCACTCAGTCGCTTTAATCTTTTAATCTGCAAGTTTTCCGGCACTCTTGCAGTTTCGCTGTTATCGTTTTAATTCCGCGAGAGCGCTCCGCAAGCTCGGCACGCGAAACACCCGACCCATTATTCAACTGCAACACGTGCACGCTCAACCCTTCCATGACACATTGCATTTCACATATTAATACGTGGTCGTGTCGTGCCACTCTTGTGTGTCAAGTTCACGCCACTCTTTGTGCCGCGCTGGCAACTGCACTTTGGCTGCACTCTTCCGCCACCTGTGCGGCGTGTTTTTGTTTACGCCGTCTTTCGTATGCCGCGTCGGTTATTTTTGTTTCACTATATTTATCAGCGTTGTTTACACGAGACGATTTCCCAGAGAGATATTTCAGATGCAGGCATATTTAGTGTGGATTTATGGCCGTGGAATGGCCGTCGGCGTAAATTTAAACCCCGATGGCGGGCGACGATAAGGGGGAGCGTAACGTTGTTACAACGACGCAATAAAACGGTCTGATTTAATATTTTTACAGGTGTCGATTACGTGTCGACGCCGTCTTTATCTCGATTATACGCAGCCGACATCAATCGGTGCCGAGTTTCATCTTGATATGGTTCATTTCGTTTATTACGATGCACTCGCGGTGTGTTTGGTTTATCTAAATAAATACACCCGACGATGGCGCATCCATTAAATTGTTATCTGTACATGCAGTAGATGGCGTACTGCATCGCTGATTTGCACGTCGATATCCGCGAGCGGCGCCACTGTCGCTTGCATCGACATTTGTATGCGGCGAGCCATTGTGCCGTTTGATAAACGTTACGATAACGATTCAATTAATCTAATACAGTAACTGGGTGAAGTTCAATTGTTTTTTAATAATAAAATATGTGAAATGAACATTTTCGTGTAAAAAATCTAATATTTAGTGATATTGGTGAATCGGACAATGTATGTAGATCGTCCAAATCGGAGTTAAACTTTTCGATTGGGATATGCTAGGATATGTTTATCGACAGTGATTTTCGATTATAGCAGTGAATAGAAAAAATAAGTAAATTAGATCGAAAGGATTAGTTTCGTGATTTCATTTATCTTGTAACTCATTTTTTTCTACTAGAATATAGATCTAATTCTGTTGCATGCAACAGTTAAATGTATGATTTTTGCAGTGACGGCTCGTGGGTAAAATATTTGGGGGCACTGCAGCCGATTAAAAATTAAAAAAGTATACTTCAAAAGTGGGTATGGACGGTGTGGGACTGCTTCGAGTCGCAGCGCAACACAGCGCTTAGCGACGAGACCCCTCCCCTCACGCTGCCGCCCCGCATCCATAAAATACACGACGCTGATAGCGCTGACGAACAGGCAGCGCTCTTGCTCTACACCACGGGACGTAACAGGAGTTCTGCAAGCCCGCAGTATATATGAATGAGCCGCCCCTGTATTTTTGTATTAAAGTAGGACATCAGCAACCTACTACAATATCAAACCTCTCGTCTCAAACATGAAATATTTCCATTATGATCAGAAGTTAAGCATTACATTTTCTTGCGAGCCAGATCAGTTCTGAACATTCTAAATTAGACAAGCTTATTTCTAACTAGCCAGTGTTGTTTATCTTTCATTTTCCTTTTCGTGGTGGTCTGCAGTGGGTGATATTTTGCTCCCCGAAGTATAGAGCTTTCGCTTTCGGTTTCATCATTAAAGCGTTCATTCCATATACAGTAATACCCCCAATAACGCGTGTCAGTCCCTCTAATATCGCGATCCACATTCTATTCATGCATAGCTCGAACCGTAAATTCTATGCCGATTGGCTGGGTGCGCCTGTGTGTTGATCTCGCTCGCACATATCTATGTCCTCATGTGTGCGAGTGTTCGGCACATTTCTCACCATTCACGCTGATGTAGACAATGAGCCACGGATGTCTATGTGTATGTCGGCGATCGCATACATGGCAACCGAATATTCATATTTTTTTTTACTTTTGTTCTTAGTTATGGCAGATTTGGATTTCTTTTGCGAAATACCCGTAACCCTAAATTGTGTATGTGCTTCATTATCCCGACAACGCGTTGTTCTAATAACGCGGTCCACACTTTCGCGTTATCGGGGGTATTACTGTAGTCTTCAGCAATTTTACTTCAACTTTGCATTCCAAACGATTCCAATCAATTGTTGTCCGCCACTAAAAACAGCTACGAATCTTCAAAGCTATTACTTATTATTATTAACCAATGTCATGGATTGTAGGTAACAAACATTTCGTTATAAAAATGCAAGTTCACCGCGACTGAGCTAAATAAATACCCGGATAAGGCAATCTTTCGAAAAAACTGATCAGGGGGAATGTGAGTATGAGAGACTCATTACCCCCATCTTTAAAATCAATAGAACATACCCTCTTCCCCCTTTTATTCTTTAATTCTATGCTTTCTTGAGCCGTTTGGGTCTTGGGAATGTTCTGGGGTGATTGTTATATTTTGGGTCATTGTATCATAGGTCTACTGAATGCTCTTGCTACTATTATATATTTAACATAGTACTCGTCCAATAATCTTCACTATGATGGACAACGTAGCTTGCCCACCTACACTCCCACTTTGATATTTTAATCTTTTTGAGAATTTCTTCATTACATATGCTATCATTCCCGCAGTGTCATATGTAGATCATCAATCGCCTGAAGAGTGAAGTTCATGGTTTCAGTGGCATATATCAAAACGTATATGATAAATCGATCGAAGTTGGTTTGGAATATTTCCTCTTAAAAAAAATACGTGCGAATATGAAAAATTCTGATCATCCTGGTTTAATTTAACATTTAATCTCAATGACTTTGCAGGTTTTTTCTCATTTTACATTATAATTAAAATTGTATTCTAAACAATTTACTTTAGAATAATATTTAGTTTATTTATAAAAAAATAAAAACACCTCACTATGAAGTTTATTTTTTTATTGAATATTATTTTAAGTACATATTGAAACGAGCACATTTGTCAATCCATATGGTTAACCGATGGTCACATCATTCATTTAACCTCTTCTGTAAATCTGTCATCTCGACACTTATTCCGTAAACATTCAGGTATTTCTAATGCCACTTATATACATACACATACCAAAAATATACACAACAAATTCCAGAGAGATTAAATCCACGCATACATAACAAGATTAAACAGCATAATATTTTCAGACTAATTAATCAAAAATAATTACGAAAACATAATATTAAACTCGAATTAACGACGCATTGTTCCGAAGGCAAATTGATGAAGATGGTGAAATAATTAAATATTGAAACCATTATTCTTCGCGATCAATACGGCCCTTGTATTATTGGATTCCGGCGGCATTCCCCATGGAATCGGAGCTAAATCCCAAATCGGAAGAATTGCATAATACCCATGTAATCTCTGATTGATACCCCATCATTATTAGCATTCCTCGGAGGTTTCATTTCATGCTCGGATTATCAATTAACTAGCATTGCTCTAATAATACTAATAATTTCCTATGCATATTGTGTTATATATTTAACCCTTTGCTTGTCATTTACATACAAATTTTAGTACTGCGGACCTGTTGTGGTTCTCGTGTCATTAACCGTGTCGGTTTACGGCGTGGGAACTGAACCTCACTGCGAAAAAATGTAGAGAAATATTATGGCACAACTGTATGCTCGTGTTTTTGCCATTGCGGCCGTAATGGCAGAGAAATTCTTATGGTTTTTTTTTGCACCGCGTACAAACGTCCAACGTCAACCCCGTTAACCCTTTCGATGGCGCTAGTTTTTATGCAGTTTTGATATCATATTCTCATCAGTGTTGCATTTTTTTCGTATATATTATATGGGAAACATTCGTCGTGAATGCGATTATCATCGGTAATAAGCGTCACGATCAAACCATGGCTCGCGGGCCATATGCGGTCTTCGGCAATCTGAATTTACACTCATACCCATCATTTGTGTGGGATAAAAAGTAAACTTCCAACCCAAACATGACCCAGTTTCGATTTTGAATAATATTAGTGTATAATAAATTATACATTGCTCATATATTGACCGAAAGGTACGCAGAAAAAGTTTTGTTCGATCCCGAAAAACTTGGTAAAAGTGGGTCATAGTCAGGAGAGCGATTTGCGGGTTAAAACTCACTTGCCATCCGCAGACGTTTGCGGTCCCTATTTCTTCAAACAACGCTGCGGATGATGCGGGTCCGTGGCCCCGCCAACTCAAACATCAAGAATCATTCTTGGTCATTATTTAATCTGGTCCCATTATATTGCTGGTAATTTTTAAATAATTGACCACTGTTAACGAACCGTCTCGCCCTAGAGCAGCATACGCATGTACGAGATGGGAATTCCTGAGGAATTGGTCACTTGTACTCGCGAGCTGTGGACGATTTTTTTCTATGAAATTATGAGATCTATGATTTCTGGGACACGAGCCTGTTAAAACGCAATTGGTTAAATATATAGATAGTTTTTATAATTATCCGACGTCTCTGCGCTGGTGAATTGTAGATGTTGAGAGATTAGAACGTAATGGACCGTTTAAATATATGGCGTTGAAAAAAATCAGGAATTCAGTTCGAAACTCTCGGTAAGTTAGCTCCTTATGTCTGGAACATTGAGAGGCTATTAAATCGACAATGATCGCTTGTGCGATCTTGAATGGAATTTTATTCTAAATTATATTATGACTTATAATAACATATGTATAAATCTGATGCTCTTTATTATGACTAAAAATATGAATATATACTAAGAAAAAATTCTGATTGAGATTTATGACAATATTTTATTTATCAACTGCGTTTTCAATTATTATTTTTTTATTAAGTTTTGACATGTCATTTATAATTTATAATATGATATTAGATATATACGATGTTAATTGAACTTTTTCATTAAATTTTAATCAGCTGCATTGATTCTAATATTTTTTAATGAAATTATAGAAACACATTACAATATAATATTTTTTTAAATTAAATTTAAAATGTTTTTATCAACCACTTTTTCTTCGATTTCTTTAAAAAAACGATTTTATTTATTTGTTTTAAATTATATACAGTACATTATAGCACATATAGTATTATGTATTTTTTCTGGTTTCAAAATATAAGTAAACACATTTTTTGGCATATTTCTGAATTAATATCGACGTTGCTCGTTGATGATTCCATAACCGGGATCAAAATATTTTTTTCGCAAAATAAAATTCAAACTTCCGCGCTTGAGAACCCCTGTTCTTGTAGGAATAGTGGAAACAGTGAAAAGTATATGTTCCCCCCCGCAAATATGCGTGAACGTACATAATTTTATTTCGCGATTAGAATCGTATTTATACCATGTATGACTTCTTTCCCGCACATATGCAGAAACGTGCGGTAAGTGATTAAATCAGACTTCATATATAACCAGTAGTGCCTCTTGGATAAAATATTCAGGGGTGCTGCGGAATATTAAAAAATAAAAAAAGTATATTTCGCTCATATATTATTTCATCATCATCATCATTTGCCAGTCACAAGGCTCTCACTCGCTGAGGGCAATGGACCTTACCAAACTCTCGCATGGTAGTCGAGGCCAAAGGAACCTGAGTCTCACACGTGACGTGAGGGCTCCCTTCGATCCATACCTCAGGGACGAGCCGTCTTAATTATGCGGTTTTGTGCAGAGTTCCTTTCTTGGCCATTGCTGGCATTGGACATGTATCTTCTACCATGTTGGTATTGGATTTTACCCTCCCGACTGTGTCCAGGCAAGTAGGAGGGTTTGCCTCAGTATTCGGTTCTCTTCTCTAGGCGTTATCTGCTTATAACGAGTCACGAGAGTTACGGCGAGAAGTAGCCGGCGATACACACGCACACCTATATAGATTATACACAGGCATACATGCGCATCTGCTGAAGCAGTGCAAGTAGCCGGTCGCAAGTGATTATTAGCCCTGTCGCGCAATAGCAATCCCTTTCATCATGGGAAAGACCTCCTCAGAGAGAAGCGAAAGTCCCCTAGAAAGAAGTAAGAGGAGCGAAAGTATCGAGACTAGACCGATTATTGGTCAACAGATTAGGGTTTTCCTTCCCAGGGTATGCTGGCTCTATGGCGAGAATTCGTTAGAGAACAAAGATTTGTTTGTACTGCACACAAGGATGTGTGTACATAACATGTATATTTTTCCACTGTTTGTTGGGTATTAATCAAAGAGTTCAATTGGGCCTCACAAACCAACTCTATCAGGGTTATGTTGACTGTAATATAAAAAATGTAATGAGAAGCTGACCATCAATTTGAATATAATATATAAAATAAGGTATAATACAATATAATATTATCAATAATAAAATAAGTGACAAGCGGGACGTTATTTGAATTATTGAATCGCAGTATTATTGCCAATAATTATCGTTATTTTTTTGCAGTTCTCGAAGAATGAATCTGACGATCACTCGTACTTATTTTCCCATATCATTGACCGTTTAAATTGTTCATTGTGAGTTGCAATATTTGCCATCTCACCAGCTACCTGTTGGTCTTCGTTTACCGTTTCTGCGATTACACGTAATTGATTCTGCCTTCGGTGCCTCGGGAATCGGTTACACCTCACCACGGCTCCAGTAATTAACCAACTGTTGCTTGTTCCCCAGAATAAACTATTAGCAGGGATGAAAGTTTATTTCCCCTGATGCTTATTATTGCATTATTTTCGGTTTGATGTTCGTGTCGGTTTGCTATTCCTCAACTCCTGAAAGCTTACATAGTTACCGATGCACTCCGCTAGAGGATAATGGACAAGTTTTAATAGCGTTCTTTGGCACAAATTATTATGCTTTTAACAAAAAAATACACAAGACTATGACCTAATTATTTGATTAAATCTAGTTAATGTTGTATATGCCGTTAAAGTTTAACCCTTATGTGCAAAATTATTTGAATGCGATATAAATTCGCCAATATCTGCTTAATTGCGATAAGAGTAACACACGCCCAAGAACAAGCAATGAAAGTGAATGTAGGAAATTCCGCATATTCATATGGGGGTTCAAGTGCCACAGATAAAGCCCTTCCAAGTGCCATATAACATGCCACATAAAATATACGTCATTGACATATATCTTGTACTGAATCAAAGACGGTTAATATACCATCGAGTTTATTGTGCATAAAGTTTATATAACATGGGATTTTATTCTCTTGAATATCCACCATGATTTATGCACAGTTCTTCTTTGTTCACATAATAATAAGCGCATAATATTTATCGCGAAGATTCGCCGCCGTCATATATATATTCTACGCCATATATTTTATGGTGTGTGCGGTAGTCTAGTAGTGGCACCAGGTGTTTTCTGTGGCAAATGTGGCACAATTGCCCTCATGTTTCGGATTTTGTGGTTCAAATTGTGGACGGCGTGTCGCCGAAGGGGTCGTACCACATTTTGCACATTGAATTTGCACGTTTCAGATCCTTCACTGGGCCGTTGGCCGTATGTCGCATTTCGGATACGTTGCTCGGTTCATTATTGGTTAAAATGGTCATTAACCTACCACAAGGTAGACTGTAGATGTCTAATTGTGTATGTGAATATGTTTGTTATTTGATTTGGACATCGATATAGAGCTTGAACACAATGAATCCTATTTAGAGAGATTTTTCTCATTTATATCTATCATCAAACAATCTTGTTAGGATCTACCTCATTTTTATCTGCATTTTGATTTAATACAATAAAAATAAATCCTATAACATCGGAGAAAAACATACCAATTAATTCATCTGTAAATAAGAACGTGCATAAATCCCACAGTTCAGGATTTATGGAATTGTGTCGCCCGATCGACACGTGTCAAATAGGTGTATTTTATTAAAAAAATAATATTATCAGGGTTAAATTATTAGTTTAAGCTTGTATAATAGTTGTTTTGTCATATACTTTTTATAATGTTCACCTAATCAGTTGCTTTTGCTGCGGATCTCCTCTAGGAGATCTACTTACAATAACTAATCATTAGTTTTTAAATTTTTATCTTAATTTTGTTTCCTCAAGTTCCAACTATCCCTTACATGTCAGCAGACTTTTTTTCATTTCTTCTGAAATCTTGTTTTGGCAGTGAAGATTCTAACCCTAGTATATTAAATTATTTACTTAATATAATAATATCATAAACTTTTTGTATTAGTCTGCGGCGAGACATTGCCGAGAGCGTTGTCATTTACGCGTCACATTGATTACTTAAAATATCCAAAATATCGATCAAATTATGAAGCATATAATGTATAACTATTTTTATTCTTAGAATTGATTTTTTTTAAGCATTAGGATATTGATGAAGAATGCATTGAAATTCTTGTGGTCTTGAGAGTCTCCCTTTGAACGAAACGGTTGTTTTCGAGCCGCCGAGACGGATGGCTTAAACAAAAACTTTATAATATTCTTGTGGTTAATATTTTTTGTTGTTATTTGTAATCTTTGCTTCATAAAATAGATTAAAGTTTTTTAATACCTCTTTCATAAAATTCTAACTGTTTTTTTATTACTAAATTACGACTTCAAGTGATTTTAGATCTGTTTAATCCTTTCCACTATGTCCACTTTTAGTTGAATCAATGAGTTACTTTCATTATATTTTTTTACAAATTTACTAAAAGAGATATTTAGATAGTTTACCAAAAAATCTCTTGTGCCAAAATTTCTGTATTTTTGATTTTTTTACCTTGAAGCCAATGTTTCATCAATTAAAAAAAGTAATTGTCCGAAAATTAATGTGGTGAGTATTACAGAACTACTTAGTCTAGCTCTTTTATTTTTTCCCGAGTAATCTTTACAATAATTTGATGAAAGTCATATTTTTTTCTTTTCAGATTGGTACTTCCATTCCCAATAACAATCCTTCTAAGAAACGGATCGGTTTTATTTCTGGACAGTAGAAATAAACAGATTCGTACAACACGAAAATTCCCTGTCTATTTTTTTCTCGAAACATTTTAAGAGATCATTCGATAAGTCTTGTAATAATTCTTTGATTATTTTACGTAAAATCATCAATGATTTTAAGTCGTCTCTCTGATTTTGTTTTGTCATTTCACCAACTTTCACCACTTTTTTATTTATGAAACCATCTATAGCTAGCTATGTTGAGGGTTCAAGATGTCTCCATAAATATCAAATATGATGCACGTATATTTGATTACAATTCTTTATTAAACGAAAACAGCATATAATAACGTAAAAACCCTTTGCATATTTTTAGGCTCAAAAATAGGTAGGCGATTGATAATACTTTTCGCTTTGGGCTTATAAATGCCCTCTCTCCTTGTATACTACCTACAGTCCTTTGGTCTCTATACCTTGTCATATACGTACTTAACTGAATAGCATACGCATAATTAAACCACGAATGTATAATGAGCTTTGTGATTAGCTAATAAAGTCATGCATTATTGTAATCTTTAATTATCATTTCTAAGCTTAATATCAGATTCGTTTAAATAAGCTGTCGTAGAAAACTCTTTTGATCGACAATATATCATTGATCAAAGGGGTAATTGTTTCCGTGGCACTCGGACACAATTCCTTAGCCGAACTCTCTCTTATTTTTCAGATTGTTTTAAAACAAATCTTTACAACACTTAGGAACCGAGTCGGAGAGATATATTATCGCGCTGCGGGGGGGTTTTCCCGAAGAAATATATTATGCGAAGTGAACGAATCTATTAGTTACTTTAGCAAAATTTCTTCCGAAAGAGCGGAGAGACTGCTTACGAGCTTTTTCATTGCGAGCTTTTTTACTGGCGACGATTGATTGCCGATGCCTGTGCTCTTGGTATACAAGTTACAAATGACCTTTTTTATTATCACCATCCGTTTTTATACGTGCCGTCGGTATGTGTGTGTGTATGTGCTTTAAATGGATTATAAAAATTTATTAGCCCGCCGCTGATGGGCCATGATCGGGTAATTGTTCTGGAACCGAAACTAATATAATCCTAATATAACTCGTAATACCCTATTTTATGTTCACGTGTTTTCGGTCCAACGTGGGATCTTCGCTGTAATGCTGTGTAACATAACATGCTCGATGTAGCTACGATCTCTGCCGCAAGTGCATCCTGCACTTCTCACAGTTACCGAGAACAAAAGTCCTTATTCTTACGTTAAATACGTAACGACGTGTCCTGGGGCTGCATTTCGTACAGCGATCGCGCAATATCGTTTTCGCTTTCAAGGCAGATTGCTTCGGTGCACGCTTGGCGGAAGAGGCACAAGTGGTCCTTTGATGCAGATTATATCTTTGATATTTTCTTCTTACAAGAGCAACCGCGCTTCTTGGCCGATTGTGTGTTGGCGTTCTGCTGAAGCCTGGGTTCATTATACGGCTGCGTCAGAGCCTCGAGCTGAACTGCACCGCGGCTCAACAATGCACTCGTTATGTGCTCTGTATGATGTTATAATGTACAGTCGAGCGCATAAATATCGATATATGCCTTAAAAGACCTTTGTTGCTCAATAGAAAATACGATCGTATCCTGAATTTAATCAATTATTCATTTATCTATCTTTATATTCAGAATATTCATTAAAAATACAGAAATTTGCATTTTATTTAAATTTATTATACACATATCCCTCGATTTACACGGTAGATAGGTTTTAACAAAATCACCATACAAATCATGGAAAACGAATTTTAAAAAAATAGTGGTGTAGGTTTTATTTTATTCAATTTTATATGAGGGACCAATAAGAAATCGCGTATTTTATAAACAATACAAAAATGTATTTATTTCCTATGTTTTTACATAATGCTATAAAAAATAGTTTCCATTATTGTTTACAGCCAGTTTCTCGATCAACTTTTTGAAAAAAAACTTGACAGCTTGAAATAATGAAGTGGTTTTCAAACCCTGTCGCATTTTAAAAACGTTTTTTCTTGAAATAGTAATAATCGGCTGAAGCGTGGTCTGATGAATGATGGGGGTATGCTACAACCTCTTAGTTTAACTCCTGAATCTGTCCACGGGTAATTATTGCTTTTTAAGGACGTGCATTTCGTGATAAATTTTGATTTTAACAATTTGGAGGGTAGTCCTTATTTAGGCGCATTCTTTAAAAGCACTTGACGGTAAACATCGTTAATATATTTAGTGACATTGCTGGCATTCAAGCGCTAGTCGTTGAAAGTATCCTAAATATTTTACCCTTAATAATTAAAAAAAAACTCTTAAGAATAATCATAAAAAATCGTTCTCCAAAAAAAATAACTTAACACATCCGTCACGGGTGCTCGGAAAAGTATCTCAGATACTTTCTTCGGACAATATTTGAAGCATTTCAAGTCTAGATTTTTTTAAACATTGATTATTTTCATAATAAAATTAGTTATTCATGATATATTTCATAATTTGATATGACACCTACAGTGGAATGCACACCTAGAGTGGAATGCACACCTACAGTGGAATGCAATACCTACAGTGGAATGCATACCTACAGTGGAATGCACACCTTCAGTGGAATGCATACCTACAGTGGGCGCACGAACAAATAAAATTATTATTATTGATTATTTTCAACATATATTTTCAACTTTTTTTTAAAAACCGTGTAAAAGCGAAAACGTCTAAAAAAAGTTCCGTGTAAATCGAGGGATAGGTGTACACATATTTATATTCAGCACAAAATCGTTTTAAAACCTTTCCGCGAGATAACGATCGTAATTCACTATGATACAGTAGAACTCCGTGCACTGAATACATCTCTGTGCACAAAATACTATATAATCTTGTTTCTAATTTATTCTTATTTGTCATTATTTTTTTCTTTTATATTCTTATTTTTTTTCTTATTTATTCTCATTTTATTATTATTTATTTTGATTTTATTATTATTTATTCTTATTTGTTATTATTTTTTTTTATTCCAACCATTTTAAGTCGAGATATTGATGAATTCTTCATTAATAACTTGAATATTTTTTTTTTAAATGGATTTATCTGTTCCTTCTGTTGTTGTGTATATAAATATGTTCTTATATGTGTTATTATTTAACAGACTTAAATATATAAATTCCTTAAATATGCTATATGGAAAAATATTTATAAATGAATATCTGTACTTTGTACTGATTTTTTTCGCGGCCCCGCGAGGAATCCTGCGACCCCCCAGAGGGCCGCGGCCCATAATTTGGGAAGCGCTGGTGTATAACACAATGAAATATCATTTTTCTCCCAGAACAGAAACCGTGCGAATCATGATTTGCATAATTTTCGGGAAAGATATGAAGGTTATAGAAAAATGATTAATTTCCATTACCTACAATAAAATATTTCAGTAGTGGTAAATATTTCCGATAATATTTAGAATAAAATCATCATTTTATTTTAAAAAAAGGATTTTTTACAATATACCTATTTTTCTATGAATGTAAATAACTCAAAATTAATAATAATAAAAATGATTAATTAATAAAATAATTAGTATGTTCTATACCGTCAGACAGTAAATATTTATCCTATTAATCAGTTTATTATTTTTAACGATATTTCTGCAATCCACTGTATCTATCTCTGAATGTTGATCCTGACAAGAGTCAAGAAATGTTTCGCTCCCTATGCAAATATTTTGCGATACGTTTGAATAAAATACCGACCGTTGAATGATGCGTAATTGAATACGAAGCTCTCATATAGATTTAATTTCATAGATAACATTTGTATTGACTTTTGCTATATTGATTTTGATCGTGTAAATATTTATGAGACATCTGCGATCTCATAAACGTTTTTATGAAATTCGAATCAATAAGTTCAAGAGAGTTTTCGCAAAAAAAACTCACCACAAGATCCTATCGCAGATCATTATAAATAGAAATTCAATTTCCGCAACAGGTTTACAATAAAAAAATGTAATTGATTTTTTCAACAAAATTTCTCTAGTGATATATTAAATTAGATGTTTAAATGTTTGAAATATTTAAATAGAAAAAAATGTGTTGTAGTCAACGGATATTTATTTTCTGTCAAGTTTTACCACTCGTTCGAGAGGATATTGGAAAGTGTGCGTGTGAAGAATGTCGACATGCATAAATATTTTATTATAACCACAACATGGTTGTTATTTATTTATTTGTAAGATCAAATGCAAACATTAGTTTCTTTCTTAATTTTGTGAATGAAAAATAGGTTTAATTACAGGGAACGGAGTCGCTTCGTTAAGAAGGATGTGACGTCATTATTGTTTTTAATTGAAAACGTCACGGCTTCACTGTATGCAACGCTTTCAACCAGCGCTTCTCAATTTATTTTCTAAATAAATCAAATTATATGCCCATTCGCTCTATCGCTTTCCGTTGCGAGTCAATATTTTTTTTTCCATTGTAAGGAACGTTCATTCAACCGAAAATGATCGATTTTGAACATCAGCTTTTAAAAGTAAACAGTAAAGTCCTTTCGCCGGAATGGGAGAAAATAAAGAAACTCTTCATCCGTCTCGAGGATGAATCTCGTATTTTTTTTTTCGCTTAAAAAAATGTTTTCCATCGGAAAAATCACCTTTCCGTGTGACTTGAATATATTTTCTTACCCTTTTAAAAATTCTTTTGTCCAATCTCCAAAATGAAAACGCTCAATTAATTCCGGCCCGGACTTTGAACGACTTAATTTCGCGCCCCTTCAATTATTTTTAATATCTTATGACATTAGTATTTTTGCGTGCCAAATGTATTATATATTCTTCTTGTATCATAAAACAGGGGGATGGATTTTACTTCAGAGGAGAGAATTTTTCGTCACGTACCGCTGGGGGAGTTACTTACCATTGAAGGTGATGCTAGGAGAATTTATAAATAGTTTTCCCCTTCTATATAAATTTTTGGATATTATGCTCTCAAAAATTTGCCTAATGCCGAATATATATTCAGTAATGCGTTCAGATTTACAAATCGTCAATTTATTGCAAGCTATGCAACTAATGCTCTCGCTTTTCACCCCGAAAATATTTTAAAATACAATTTATTGCACATATTCTAAAAAAATATTTTAGAATTCTTTATTATTATTATTATTACTAAAGGTTTATTTTAAGACACATTTATTTTGATATTAGTAATGCTCAGCATTAAATGAAATAATATAAAATGTTATATGTCCTTATATGTTTCCAGCGTTTCTCAAACTGTTCAGTTTTATTTATCAGCTTTATTTCACATTTGTTTGTTTTTCTTTACAAAAAATATTTTTTGAAACGTAGTTTCTTTTTAAAAAAATACGTTTACAGTTTTTTACCTCTAATTACGTTTTTTCCAGTCCAGATAACGTAAAAATGATTTTCAAGCCTTTGTTTTACTGTACTATATTTTAATTTATCGTTATATACAGCCTTTTGTATTTTTAAAACGGAAACAGATCATTTTTGATGTCAATAAATTTGAATTTATTCTATAATAAATATTTCAGTAAATATCGTTAATAATTTTCATGAAAATTAGCGTATTTTTTTACAAAAACTAATTTTGAAATACCCGCTGAAATGCATTTATTTATTTATTAACCCTTTGAATGTAAAACGACGATATATCGACGTTTTTATCACTAGCATTTTACATACCAACCACCAAAATGTCAACTACTGACTTATTAGAATTGTTTAATTAAATATAATTAATCTTATTATAGCGTGAGTGGCCATGTTTTTTTAGCCCCCTGTAGTTTTCGTTTTGTTTCATTGATTTCATGATATTATTGCTTGAAACCTTCATGTTAGAATAATAGAAAATACTCAACATCACGCTTAGAAAGAACTGTATTTTTTAATTAGCTATGAGATTTATATTAATTTAAATAATAAAATAAATATTCAATTAAAAATCATAAATTTAAATTTTATTTTTAGTCCTTAAAGCAACCGGGGCACTGCCCCACACACATATCTCATAATGCTGCTTTCGTGTTACCGTATACAGAAGGTCGCTTTTTGTTTGTAGCGTAAGTCTGTTTGTGGCAGGTTTCTATATGCCTTAAACACGTGGTCACTAGCCTCAGTTTAGCTGTTGGTCCGACATGAACGAATTTTGGTGTTTGTCAGTCAGTGGAAGTAAAGAAAAAAGTTTCATATTACTGTATACAGATGGTCGCTTTTCGTTTGCTGCATAAAGCTATGTTCGGGACAGACCTGTATATGCCCCGCTAGTCTATATTTTCTACTCGATTCGAAAAATAAACGACATCATTAACGTTTTTCGACTATATTTTGCATTTCTCATTTCTGGAATTTAAATATCATCTTCAATATACTTTAAATTCGTTATATAGACAATTGAGAGATTTCAAAGTCGCAGGACTTTTCACGCTGATTATATTTTAGGCGAGTTTTCTAATTGATAAACAGAGGAAAGTGCTAAGGATTATTATAAACAGTTAATTATTATAGTATTCTATTCTTTGTATATAAATAAATGCCTAATTAAATTATAAAAATTAAAGCTTTCATTTTAAAAGGATCCAAAAGCAAATGACAATATTCTTTAATTCTTTAACCGATATTATCACGCTAGTGTAACATCTACACAATTATTTTAATTCCTCTAGTTATTAAAGGGTTAATATTAGATTGAATCTATTGATTTTATGCTAAATTATGTATACCGTTTATGAGTTTCGTTGTTTGACTACTTGCTCGTGACTCAGTTGTCGCTTTCAGATATTTATTATTTTTGACATCGGAATCAATTACAATCTGAAAATTGTTTTCAGTAATTGAAAGCTCGCCACGCCATCGCTTCCGACCCGACCTTGCCGTCCAATTCCCAATTTTCGCCAACATTAACATAATCGCCATCAAAGTCTAGACGTCGGATAATAACCGCATCGTTTGCCCCACATTGTTTTTAAATTAGTAATGCGACATCTTTAATTGTCGGCAGTCACGACACCAAGTTATGTAACGTCATATGTAATAGGGGCCCCGGAAGAATTTAATCTCTCATCTGTCACCGCGGCGGCAGCGGGGTGGTGGTTGGCGGATTAGATGGATACACATAATCGTCTTTGCGTTTTGTTCCACCACCATGGGAAACCCCATTAAAATTAACACGGGTGTGCGGCACACATGTAACACTCGGATACACATTTCAATCTCGGGTTTGATTGCGTTATGTTCGAGTCGTGAGTGCCATTATTATCCCGATGGCGTCTTTTGTGTCGACGGTCGTTGATGGTAACTGGCTCCTCGTGTAAACATTCCATGCCCGAATGTGGCTCGTTAACATTTTCATGCGAATTTCAATGAATACTCTGTGTATTTGTCAATAAATATTTTGTATGACGATTGTCGCATTAAAAATGCATAGAAACTGTAACATACTCGAGTATGCATTTGCATATGTGCATAGATTTAGATGGGCTATATTAAATTCGATTTACAAATACATTAGGTCGGCATTAGGAGTACGTTGATCCTAAGCTGTATTGCAGTTGAGTTATGCAAATACTTAAATTAAATTGTCTGTGTCTGGTACGTGCACAATAATTCATTGTAGTTTTAAATAAATATATTTTTTTCATTAATTATATCTGTAATGATACTGTTGTCATGATGACCTTTGCAGATAGACTTTGAGTGCTAGTTAAAATTGATAATTGTCCTAATTTTGTATCTCTCCCTTTTATGTTTTACAGGGACCATCGGATTAGTTATGCAGGTCATTGGGCTAATCAAATCTTATAAATTGGTATTAAAACTCGGAAATATTTATAAACTGTATTGTTAATAATTTTTTCCTTGCACTTTTATATCTTTTTTTTAATAATAAATTCCATTTACAGTCAGCCCTCATATTACGCTTCCTCTTGATTGCTGTTTCCTACACAGTGCCTATCAACCAAAGAACATTTACCTCGATTTCGATCGGCAATGTATTATATATGTACGAAATAATTAGAACCTCCTATAAGGTCAAGTTAGGGTCCACGCTATAAAAACGCGCCCTATAGAATACTAGGCACTCATTGAAAAATTTAGGGTTAGCATTTAAATTATATGTTGAAAATTGAACAAAATAAATACATAATTTTTCCATTTACATAATGAAAAATACCTTCTCCTTTTTTTAGATTTTTCAAGAGTGTTCGTGTTGTATTTTTGTATCCTACTGAAGGGAATTGACTGTTATTTCCCTGGAAATGTAATAAATATTCACGAAATATGCCATGTGACCTTGAAAATGTATCGTTTTATAGAAAACGCTGCTTTATAGCAGGTAGCGCTATAAAAATATTTGTAAAAAATACGTAATACGATATGTGAATACGTTTTTAATCTACTTATAATTACCCTAATATTTACTAAAATATTATTTTTGATGAATACAATAATCCACGTATTCAGTAGTAAATAAATACAATTTGAATTAAAATCTTTTTTTATCAAAATAAACTGTTAAATTCTTATATGTTAATATAATGTAAACACACCTATAACGTACACTCCTATAACGTTTACGTAATTCCCATAACGTTATTTTCATAAAACGTTTGATTTACTGATTTCCATCAAATCAAAAATAAAATTGAAAAACCTTAACCACCAATAACGTGGAACCTATCTCGACGTTATAGGGGAGTTTGCTGTATATCTTCATCATTATTTACCAGTCACGAGACACTCACTCGTTGAGTGTACGGGCCTTATCAGACTCTCGAATGGTAGTCGATGCCAAATGGACCTGAGTCTCACAAGTAATGTGATAGCTCTTATTTTGTGTCGCAAAAATCGCATACCAAAACCGTCTTGGTATGCGATTTTTTGTAGAGAAGGAAAACTCTCATCTGTTGACCGATACATTGTATAGTCTCGATACTTTCGCTTCCTCTTCCTTCTTGTAAACAAAAATATAATTTGAAGAATAACCCTATTACCACTAGGGTCATCCCGGTGTGACAACTATTAAATGATTGCAAACCCTAGCAATATGCGCTAAAAGCTTTCTATAAAAGTTATTTGAATTGTAATGCTTTCATTTGATTCATTGAAACATCTAGAACCCATTATTTTATTAGTAAATTCGAGTTCCAAATTTATTCACTTACGGGACATAATTATGTATTTTTTTTTGTGATCAAAGAGTTAAAATCATTAATAGGGCTATACTAAAAATATTTCATTGTTATTCTAAAATATTATCATTACCTTAACCCTTTACCATCTTTCTCTCAATTTTTGATTGCTAAGTATCGATTCCTTTCGTGTAAAGACTTGCTGTATGGAGTGAATGTTTTATTGGTCTAAAATATATTCGGAGATATTTGAGAACCATTCAATTCATCTTCCTGAATAATATGGGTTTGCGGGGGCGTGCATTGTATTGCGGAAGGATTACTCATATGGTTACTCGATACCCATCATGCAGATGCAAGCTTTTGCAATAATTTATCCAAAGCTTCACCAAAAATTTGATTCCAAATGGATTTATCCAAGCGATTGTCGAATATCGAAGTATTTGATTTAAGGGTGTCTATTAAATTTGTATCAGGCCATTAAAACTTCTATTAAAACCAAAACTGATATCGTTTTATCGTAAGGACTCCCCCATGAACCTTCGACAATGGTTTTTATTGTGATGTTAGCGTTCAAATCATAATCGTAGAAGTAGTATATATAGTATTAAAACTTTATTCATAATAAAATTTATAACTAATAAATAATGGATTTGGTTTCCCTAATATTTACATTACTCTATATAACTTTATGCTTTTTTAAACGTATGATAAATTGGATGTGCATATTTGTTACGAGACATTTATATGCATAAATATTTATTAATACTCTCGTGCACTTGACGTATCAGTTGATTCAATATGCATCCTGCATCCCACGTGCAGTTTTATTAATACTTTCACAAAGTGGCATACACAGCATACATCATATAACATGGGATTTAATAAAAATGCTCGAAAAGGATCTCGCGCAAAAATTCGTCTACGTACAGAATTTAATTTAACAGTTTGAGAACCGTTTCTTTATTACATGTGTTCCATTAATACCGCATTAAGTAGAAATTTAATACGCCTACAATATATTAGTGGCCACCATATAAAGTTGTATGAATGGAGTACAATACGGTGTTCTTCGTAATTATTTCGTATTTAAGTTGGCTCGTTTTGGACCCCCGCGAGAGGGTCCTAAAATGGACGTGACCTTATACAACAATATTTATCGCCCTTCTCATTGTTTCATGTTTTGTTGCAGGTATGAGTCATGAGCCATGTATTTCAATCCTGCCATACGTCGTCCGTAAGTAAATGCGATTTAATTCCGCCAATTTATTCTTATATCGAATTGCTGCTCTATGAGTTTGATTTATTAATTAATTTTAATAAGCACTCATCAGATCCTTAGACGGAATAAGAATACCATAATTAGTTTTTAATTATTGCAGAGTAAAAAAATATATTTAAGATCATGATTACGCTTCAGAACAATTAACCAATTATTTATGTATCAAGAGAGATTAATTGTTGTGTAATTATTATTAAGACACACGAGGATGTTTGATTAAGATATATTTTATTTAATTTAAATCTATATTTATCTGGATGTATTATTATTGTATTTAATATTGAACTCGAGTCAACAGGGCATATTTACTTTGATCCTTTGATGAGTGAGTGGGATTGCGTTCAGGTCAGAAACTCTTGAATAATATGATCTCTTGTGACTAGACATCCTCATTTGGATCTCGAGTGTTTTTGAGACCTCCACGAAGCACTGAACCTTTGTTCTGATATACGCGCTGAGACAAGTAGATTAGTTACAATGATTAGCATTGTTTGATTGAAAATTTAATCATCATCAACGGTAAAAAAACATTAATTTATCTAAGTACTTATCACTTATGATAACTTATTTATTTAAAAAAAATGTTTTTTAATTAATTTGATATAATATTAACGTAAATTCTTATGGATACGAGTGAGTGTCCTTGCTGTTTTTTATCGCAGAGTCCAAATTTTCTTATTTTTATTTATTTTGCTGTAGATTAGTTTATTTTACGATGAATATTTTTACAATATTAGCGAAATTGTCTCCAAATAAAAAGATTTGTCACCTGAAGAGATGATCGTCACGTATCCGCGGCTCCTTTACGATCTGACCCTTTCGCCTGTGACCTCTTTTTTCGCCGGATTTTATTTACTTTTAGTCTAGAGCCGATTTAGCGTAATGCGAAAACGGCTCTTCGCCCTCCCATGAGAAACGTCAAATCGCCGCTTTGCCCTGTTATGTCGCGTCCCATTTACGACTGTTTCGCTTTTTCTTGCAAATCGTAAAGATGAAAGATTTATGTTTACGGTAGCTGAAAAGCAGAAGAAGTGGATGTAATGTCAGACGCGTATCCGATCTGGGTTATGGAGATTCGCGCGTGAAATTTATACGTTAGATTTCGAATGTGCCATCCTATTGATTCGATGGTTGCAGATGTTTTTTTGCAAATTAGGAAAAATAGCGCATCGGATCATACCAGATTTAATCTTATATTAAAAATTAATTTATTTGTTTGGACAGCATTATTGATAGCCGACGTCGTTGTCTGTCTATGAGTTTCGCGTAGCTGCTTTCGAGCTATTCATTGTTTTAGAGGCCAGCAATATATCGTCATTTATTGGCGAGACAAGCCATATTTCATAGGATTGCTCTTCGATTTTGAAGCTGGAGTGAGTGGCGGACATTGTTCCACAATTTATTTTGCCTTATCGTAGGTCAAAAATCGTTTTTATTCGTAATATATTTTTTGTTTCACAAATACAATCATAAATCAAATGAATATTTTTTTTTCGACCTATTGAATAATTTGTACGTTCTTTTTAAGCCTGTATGTTATCACAAAAATGAAGCCTTCAGTATTTTCAGTATTTCTCTCAAAAAATCATAAATAATTATTTGACAATAACTCCATGTTGAATGACAAATATTTATTTAAATTTTATTTCACTATCCTGAATAAAACGAAATCGTTTTTATTTGGTTTCTGTTTCCTAGAATTTAGCCTAAATAACAGACGGTCCTGATAACCCAGCATCCATATTAAATATAATCTACTGTTTAAAATCCCAGTGTGTTTAATCCTGTGTGGCTGTATTTTTTTCATGTTTTCACAATAAAGTTTATTCTCATATACATATTTTAAAGTTAATATAAAATCATAGTCATGAGTTATCTAGGACGAACAATAAAAGCAAACTACATTTGTTTCAGTATCTTAAATAAAATACTTCCTATTTGAAAATCTTGAGATGCTCTTTATTGAATATACAGGTAGTCCTCGACTTACGACGGTTCTACTTACGACGATTCGCACTTAACGACCAAAAAAAAATAGATTTTTTTAATTGAATTACGGTGCGCCTTTGTCAACCCTGATTCATCGTAAATAAATCGTGCCTATAATGCCTGGCAAACGGAGTAGATGTGACAAAAAAAGAGAAGTGCAATAGATTTATAAATAAAACTTAAAATAATTGAACAATATGAGAGTGGTAAAAGAGTGAAGGACATAGCTCGCGATCTACACTTATCATATTCAACGATTTCATAATTTGAAGAATAAACTAAGTATCAATGAAGCTGTTAAAGAAGCAATATCCATAAAATCTACAATAATAGCAAAAAAAAAACTTGGACCCATTTACGAAATGGAAAAACTATTGGTGATTTGGATGGAAGATTTGATAAAAAAACGAATCCCCGAATGTGACCATAAAAGACAAAGGCTGGAGCACTTTTGAAAACCTAAAATTAAAGGAGCGTACTAACTACCAGCAAGCATTTACTGCCAGTAATGCTTGGTTTGCGAATTCAAAAAACGGGCGAATTATCAAAATGTGTGAAAATAGAAGTGGAGGCAGATAGTGCCGATTACAAGACTGCTGAAGATTTTATCGAAATATTTGACACATTGATTAGGAAAGAAGAATACGTCAAGGAACAATTTTTTAATGTTGACGAAACCGCGCTCTATTGGAAGAAAATGCCTCAGCGTACCTACATTAATAAGGAAGAAAAAAGTATGCCAGGCTTCAAGGCATTTAAGAACTTTACTCTTTTTTTATTGGAGTGGCAATATTGCTGGATGAAATTAAAACCATTAATGATTTATCACTCCAAAACCGAGAGCCCTCAAAGGAATCAATATCGATATGTTACCACTATATTACCACTCCAAACAAAAGAGATTGGACGACACAATTTATTTTTTGAAGACTGGTTTATGAATTTATTTATTCAGAGTAAAAAAAATATTGTAACCAGAAAGGAATTCCATTCAATATACTTTTAATGCTTGACAAAGCGCAGGACATCCACTGCATAATGGAAATTTACATCCTAATGTTAAAATCGCGTATTTACCCCCTAATATCACCAGTATTTTGCAACCCATGGACCAGGGAGCTATTGCCACATTTAAAGCCTATTATTTAAAAACTACATTTGCCCAAGCAATAGTAGCGCTTGACGAGGTAAAAACGGTTAAAGAGTTTTGGAAGAATTATATTAATAATATTCATCAAGCAAATAAAAATATTGGAAGGGAATGGCAAGAGGTCACATCATCGTACATGTAGCTGGAATATGGAAAAAAGCTTACTAGAACTTTCTGAAAACATAACTCAGCCGCAATTTGAAAGAAAATGAAATTGAACACTACAAATCTCATTTGTAGAGGCATTGCAAGAAACTTGATGCGCGATAGCAGTTGATCATTGAAGACATAGACCAACTTATAGAAAATGATTTGGAAGATCGTCGAATGAAGAATTATTATGCATCGAAAATCAAAGGGTTGAAGAAGACACTAAAAAAAAAAGAAATGGTCTTGGAATCTCTAAAAAAAATTGTATTGAAAGAAATGGAAGCAGCGTTCCTTCAAAATGACCAAGTAATGCGCAAAATTGCAAAAATGGATTCGGATAACGAAAGATTTTTGAGTATAAACCGCCGTATTCAGGAAGATCTTGCTTGCTACAAAGAAATATACAGGGAAAAAAACAACAAACAACTCAACTAAAATTGGATATGTTTTTTAAAAAGACTACTACTGCTTCTTCTTCCACTACTGTTGATGAGCCAATGGATTGTACAGATGATGAAAGAATTTGTATGAAATTCGACTTACGACGAATTCGATTACGACCAAAGTCCAGGAACGTATCTCGGTCGTAAGTCGAGGACAAACTGTATGAGATTCGCAACAAAAAGCAACTAACCGAGTAAATTCCGTGGTCCATGATGAGTACGGTGACCACCCGTGCTGTATTTCCGAAGACGGTTCTGTATCCCAACAGCCTGTCTGATTTTTTTTAAGAAATGCTGGAATTATAAATGTAAAAAAATATAGATCCAAATAAATTTAAAGATTATTTATTTGATTTCTGCTGTAAATACTCTTGTTATTGGGATGCATCTTCCAAAGATGTTTAAATTTTGAGCGATGCGATTAATTTGAATAATTTTCTTTTTTTTCCGAAAAAAAAACCTTTCTTTCGCCTTTTACTAATTATGGAGTTCAGCTTGTATCCTCCATAGGCAAATGCTCTCAATGAAAGAGTTTTTTGAAATAAAATATATATGGAGGAAGGAGAAAGTCAAGCTTTTTGTGAAAATGCTAGATTGATTTTAAAATGCATTCAATTTTAATTGTCTTAAAAAACTACGATATATCCCAAATAGAATCCGCTTAAGATGAACTAATATTTACAGTAAGGTATAGGGTTAGGTTCTACATAAATGAAAAGTGAGCAAATAATTTTGTTAAATTTATAAAAAAATATCCAGCTTTAATTGCAGGTTTTTGTTTATTTTTTTCATTAATAATTTCGGAATATGGTTGAATGGATGCGATGATGATCCTTTTTGCAACTCCACTTCGCTCTCCATCGTTGCCTAAGTCGTGGCATTTCTTCAAGTCAAAAAATGTTTTTTTGATTTGCATCATCCACAAATAACGACAACAATTTTTCGATTTTTTTCAAAAATTTTACCTCTACATTTACTGTCGTAGACGGAGCGTTTATTTTTTTCTACATATTTCATTATGGTAGTAACAGTCGATGGAGGTAAGTTAGAAGTAGGGCTTGTAATTTACCGTCAAATTGCAATAACCGGTAAATAATTTCCCCCATTACCGGTTTACCGGTTATTTACCGGTAAATGAAAAAAAATAGACGTGGATGATTAAGTATAACTGTAAGTGGCTACTTTTATTAACATATGCCATATTCGTCAAAATCATTTATTGTATCAGGATCATTAAAATAATTAACCACATCGAAATATATCGTCCTTCTTTGCTTTATTCGAATTATTAGCTATTTGTTAAGTTCAGAAAGGAATTCCACCGAGTTTTGCAATCTCGATGAAAATTAAGCTCTTTTAAGCTTCTTTTCTTGATAAAATCATTTCCGGTAATTACTGATATTTTTTTCAATTTACCGGTAATTTTGGCGATTTACCGGTAATGCAAGCCCTAGTTAGAAGATCTACAGACATTAGGTTGCGTTTGTCCATTTTCGAAGCAATTTCGGAGAATTACGCAGTGGCGTAAATTCGGCCGGCGTGAATCGAGGGCTACTTGTGATTTAGAAAAATTAATCATTTTTCTAAAGCGTGATTATTTATGCCATTGCCTTAATAAGTTTAAAAATCGCTGATACAATACTCTATTTTCGATACATTCGCAATTTATAAAATACAACTTCTTGTTCTATGATTTGCAAATTGTGTCCAATTTGTGAAAAATTGGGAAACTATTTTTAGTATCCAAATTTCTTGGATTTATCAAATTATATAGGAAATGCAGAGGATTTTTTTTTTTTACAGCTGAATGAATCGAGTTACACGAATCGGTTTCGTTATTCAATCACAATGGCTCATTGTCCCAAAATTCGAGTGTTTTAACTCAATTGAACACCGTGCTTATGCGAACGTATAAATGCATAAACGAAGCGTATCTCAGCCACGATCTGCCTGCAATTTATTCGCAGATGATGGGAATTTAAATTTATTCGTACAGTTACACCACATCATCATGACTGACCGGGGCTACACGTGCAAAATGGACCATTATCAGCTTACCGTGCCTAGTTTTCGGCATTGTTGCAGCGTTATCGGCGTATATTCTATACAATAACAATGTGCCTTTCGCGGTGGGCCGTAAACGAGCGGTTGTATAACTTGGATCGTTATTTTCATTTTACGATATAACACTTTAAGTCTTGTAAAGGCTCGTTCAGAACCTGCTCAATATATATGATTTTCGCAAACTTGTATCATTTTCTTCGAATCCGGCGCTCCGCTCGCTTTTTTGTATGAGAAGTTGCTGACGAACTCCAATCGGGAGCAGTTAACCATCGAAGCACCCCCAATAAAATCTGCTATAAAAGAGGAAAAAAAAAGATGGGAGATCGCATAGAAAAAGTTTTTATACCGCTCTTCCTAGTTCTTTGCTCTTACAACTCTCGCATGAACGAACGTTATTCCATATATTTTTTACATACGAATTTCATATAATATAAATTTATATAAACTCGGATTTAAGGGATATTTTATTGAAATTAAATAATCATAGTGAATCGTTGAGATGTCTTCTTTTTTTTGATACAGTTGTTACTCCGTATCAAATCATTATTACAGAACGCGGGTGGTCCATTACAATGCGTGTGTTTGTGTGTGTGGTCCTCTGAGGATCGCTGCTATTGCCGCTTCGGTCTATTATCTTCTAAAGGCGTTTGTTACTATTTGTCACTGGAGGATCCAGAATAGATTCTTCTATTCATCGCCATATCAAATGTGTAAATGTTAGATTATACCCTCTGACTGAAATTTGTCAGCGATCCGATCGCCCAGCCCACACAGAAGCGTTGAGGTATCACTTTATAATATCGACAAAAAAAATAATGAAGGTAATACGTATTCCTTTTGATTCGATGTTATACCTAATTCTGATATATGATATGGGTATATATGTATGTGATGCTGACATGTAACATATATGTTGATAATTTGATGTGTAATAATACCTGAGAATGTTCGTTATCTTTATTTCACACAACGTAATTTTGTGATATTAAATTTATTTTGAAAATGGACTAAATTTATTTATCATTAAATAAAACCTTTTAAATATTTGTTGTATAATTTACGAAACAATTAGTATTATAAACACTATTTAAAAAAAAACACGTTATCTTGGTAGTTATTAATGGAAGTAAGTTTTAAAATCATGCTTATGTAATTTTTAATAAAGCGAATGCCTCTCAAAAAATATAACACCCTCATAAAGTTAATATATTGTGTTATAAATAAAAATATTTTTTTTTGATAAATACCAAAGTAGACTTAAATATAAAAAGCAATAAATCGCTTTAAACGTAAAACAACGTAATGTTCTGAATATTATATCGGCTAATTTAAATTCCTTGGAAAATGGAAAGCCCACTTTCATATTAAGCCGATTATATTATTATTGTAATAAGAAAATTTTATCTTTTATTTTTTTTAAATATTATTTAATCCAATAAATAGCTGGTAAACCATCATTGTACTCATATGGTAAATTCCTTACAAATTCCTAGACCGAAATAATTCTAATCCTATAGTTGGAGCTCGATTTATATCATATCTCCCCTCGATCTAGTCCAGAGTATCCCATTTCTCCTGCGTTTAAAACTAAAGTTATTCATTTATAAAGTATTTCTAAAAATTTGATATCTTATATTTTTTGTTAAATATTTAAAATATATAACGTAAATATAGACTATTTTAATTAAACCCTTTAACCGCTGTTGTCACGCCGGTGTGACCACTGTCAATTCAATACACACGTGGTTTGTAAAAGTTATATGGAAAAGAATTTGTTTATTCGATTCATATGAATATCTTGAATCCATAAGTTTCTCTAGTAAGTTCCAGTTTTAGCTACATTTTTGGATTTGAAAATTTATTCGCGTTCGAGACCTAACTTAGCGGGTAAGATGTTTTCAAGTATTGCTATAAACCAAATTATAAACTATAATAGTATTACATGAATATGACTAAATTTATTGTTGGATGTAAATTATGCTTTTAAAAGATCACTGCTTACTTCAATAAGTTAAAACTTAAAAAAAAAACTACACCTGACGCTCCTCGCGCTAATCAACTATCGACTAATACAATCTCATTTTATATTCCTCATTGGATATAAGAGTGATGATAGATATTCAAAATGTTCCAATATTGGAACATTGCGTAAAAACGGGTTAAATATTTTTTATTCGAATAATTGATTATATTAATAAAGATATCATGTAAAATTCCTAGTAGATTCTAGGAGTTTTCTACAATCGTGTTCTGATTTTTATTTTAAATTATATGTCATTTAATAAACTGATTATGCAACTTAATATTAATTAACCCTTTGTACTCCACTGTCCATACGTATTAGACAGCTATTTTTTACCAGCCAGCTCCACTGTCCACAACGTGTGGAAATTTTTTCTTTAATTATTTTACAAAGTATTTTTAGCATTTCGGATATTTTTTTTTACCTGATGAGTCAGGAATATGTCCTAGAAGAGATACTAATTATTTTTCTTTGAATTTAACCATTCAATTGTTTCTTGGAATGTAGGAAAAACATATGTTCGGGTGAAGGTATAATGTACACTTTCAACGATATTTAGTATCTGTTGAAGTGTTACTGAGAGGATTAGGGTTTAGGTTAGGTTAGGTTAGGTTAGGTTGGGTTAGGTTGGGTTGGGTTGGGTTGGGTTGGGTTGGGTTAGGTTAGGTTGGGTTAGGTTACATGAGTAAATTAGATGAGATATTAGAACGACTAGAGCTATCTGAAGAAAAACATTTAATTGGGTCAGATTCCAAAATACAAAAAAACGAAATTAGCAGTTGGGAGAAAAATTGCATTTAGAAAAAAAAACTGTTTTACCCACTTTTTACAAAATTATCTTTTATTTAGAAAATTCTCTAAAAATTGCTTGGAGCTGGTACAAACTTTTTGAAAAAACCTTTAGAGTGCAAAGGGTTAAATATATAAACCTAAGCTATTCTAGAACTGTTATCCTGATACACGTATTTTTTTAACCATAACTAACTTAACTAATCTTACAAAAAAATAACCGTGTCACACTAAATTTAATGTCGTATAATTTAGTCATATTATAATTATTATTTTTCATATTAAAAGTATTAATATTATTAGCATCACTCTGTATTCGATCATCAAGAAATTTTATTACACATATAATTGTCTGTCATCATCCAATTATCCAAAGTGTTCCTCGCATAAAACTATAACACTTTACTGTACACAAACTCTATTACATGTAATAAAATACGTTTATTTTACATCGCACTTAACGTTAATAGTTTTTTCATATCAATTTAATACATTTAGTTATATATTTGCTATTAAATTATGTTATTTTTAAATATACAATAATAAATTAATTCAAATGTCTATCTACCATGCGGTATCACTCTTTAATCTCCCATCGTATAATACGCTTTCCCCATATAATGACTTTTCCACCCTCTTTTCATTCGGCTTATGAAAAACACCTAGAAACATTTGTCGTAATGTCTAAAAATTTTTTTTTTTGCATCCTGGAAGGTCCATGTCCTCCCTCCAGTACAACCTCCGGCCCCTCGCCCAGAGTGCACACAGATGTTTAATTAAGATTAATTCGTCCGGTCGCAACCCTGCCTCCTAGCGTACATCTGATAACAGTGTAGCGACGAAGAAAAGCGTTATTGCTTCGAAATTTTGCACTTTTAGCGTAATGGAAACCTTTTTCAGGACGTAATTAATATTCGCAGAGTTCAGGGATGACGAAATCGACGCAATTTTTCATGTCGGCGATGTACTTTTCTGGATATTGCATCGCATTACGTTAAAATATTTTTTTTTTCATAAAGAGAATGATATTTTACACCCGTCCCTCGATTTATACGATTTATAATTTCGCGCGATTTTTCCGTTGTTGAATATAATATTTAAACATAGTGTTATACGGGGCTCTATCACCTTAATCATATTTACGTGTTTCGTTTTGTGGTAAACCCTGTTAATAAATTTGAAACGTTACCTCTTGCGCGCTCATTTTTTATCGTCAAAATTTTCTCGTTTAGAGGAAAACACGTTGTTTGTACGTGTTTGCGTCTAGGCCAAAGTTTCATTTTATTAGCGGCCTCCTTCAGGCTCCATATTGTGATGCTGTAATTGAGTTTACAGTACAATCAACTTCAAAAGCAATTTGACAAGGCCTCCATTTTATTATTCAAATCTGGACATTTTTCTGACGCCACGCTTGTTATTACATATATTTTTTGTGTGTTTTGCTACTGAAATTGTGTCACTGTCCCACTTCCACATAATACAATTAACATAATGTTTATTTTGGAATGCTCTGGAATTTCATTTGTTATCGTTTTGTCTCAAGGTGTGTGCTTTCATCTCCATTTCGTCCCATTGTTCTATTGAGAAATATACGTATGGCCTTTTATTATAGTGGCAGGAAGGCAAGTCACACATCCTATTAATCAAAGTGTGAGATCCAGAACCTCTGTATTTGACCCCAAGGAATAGTGATTGCCTCTCATCATTCAACTGTGAGCAATATTTCAATATATAGGAAGACATCTTGTGGTCCCACGAGCGTAGTTTAGCATTTCAGGATTATTACCGTTATTTTTGTGAAGGCGTTTATTTTATTTATAATAGGTAATATATCTGTAGGGTTTTCATCTTTTTTAATGAATATCCACATAGAATAATCATAAATGCATAGAATATCTAAAACTAGGACATACTTTGTACTTTTATTACTTACATTATTTTTTTATTGTATTTAATTATATGTGATTTCAAAATATATGTAAAACGCATCCGTCTACGTAAAGATTGCAAACATATCGCTCAAAATTGAAAATGTTTAATAACAATCTAGTTAAGTTTCGTAATAAATGTATACCTTTTTAATATAAAAAGTCCATATTGTGCCCTCTAAAATATATTACAAAATTATTCATTATTTCTAGCAAGTCTCTTGACTCCTCCTAAGCGATAGTGAAGCCATCTATTATCATCTTGAGCCAATGCTTTAAGTTAAAAGGATCATAAAGGATAGTAAAGCTATCTATTATTATCTTCCTGCACTACTCTTAACGTTGATCGCGTTCCATTCGGAACTTTAGAAAAGCTAAATATTTGATAATTTCTCAGTACAATCAGAGGGACCAAAAAGTAATCGCGTATTTTTAACCAATACAAAAAATAATTTATTATAATACTATGAAATAAAGTTTCCATCATTGTTTAAAATAATTTGATAGAAATAAAAAAATGCTGATTTTTACTCAAAATACTAGCTCAAGGGGTTTTCTAACCATGCTCATTTCGAAACCGATTTTTTTTTCTTGAATTGTGTTCAATAAATCTGATTATCAAATAGAGCGTAATCTGATAAATATGGAATGTATGATAGTACAAACGATATATAGGGGAGGGGGGTGTATTGTCGTGATAAATTTAGATTTTCCATTATATTTATTCTGTAGATGGGTTTTAAATGTAACTATATTGTGGATGACACGTGGGTAAAATATTTGGGCGTAGCGGAATATAAAAAAATAATAAAGTATATTTCGCTCATATTTTATTTAAAATATAAAAAAAATATAAGGTGAGGTGAAAATACAAAATAATTATTAATAATAATAAAATAAGTGACGCGTGGCACGCAGCTCAAAGAAGACGTGAGTCGGTATGACTGCACCGAGTCGCAGCGCAACGCGGCGCTTAGCGGGGAAACCCCCCCCCTTCACACTCTGCTATTTCTTTCGTATATATAGAGATTTCAACACGCGATCATCGAATTTTGAGGGTAGTCATCTTTTTCATCCTTTAAATAAATAAAAATTGGCATCTACTACCGTTAGCACTTGACGGTAAACTTCGTTATTGGATTTAGTAGCCTTTCTGGCGTTTGTCCCAGTCGTAAATAGCAGCACACAATGTCTGATGAGTCCTTTGTCAGTTTCGGGTATGGAAATTTTACCCTTAACCATAAAATAAATTTTATTGCACAATAACGTAAACAATAGTTCTACAAAATAAACTCAGGGATGCTTACTTCAACCTGTCTGGGCACAAATTAAATTCTTAAAATATGCGATTGTTTTATAATATATTTTTAAAAAAAATCGGGCTTTAAAATAAAGCTTATTTAAATTAAAAACTGTCTTGTATTATGTTTAATACGTCATGGTTATTAAAACCTTGTCATAATTGTCCTGTCGATTACGATGAAATATAAAAAAATATTTTTATATTTTTTTCAGAAAGAATAATGTAATCGAGTATTTTCGGAAATATACACAAAACATTGTATTAATCACTCGTTTTTTTTAATCCCGTCGGATATAAAAAATATATATATCCAATCTGCACAGGACGCTTCCGATTCAGCGCGTCACTATCGCCTCTGTATTCCATTCCCGGAATTCGCGATTGTACACATGTCGCGCAGCTCCACTTCTTTAGCTCGGGCCAATATAAAAAACAGCAGGTGCCGTCAGCTTTCTCAAAATCAGACATTTTTCCCATACTTTTTTTCATTCCATATTCGCGAGCGGTACCGTTCGATTGCTGTTTTTCCGTATTCAATACCTGTTATGTTCATATTTTGGAAAAATGTCTTCGGGAGTTTTATTCGCGAGACGCTAGACTGTGTGTGGCTATGTCACTTCAATAAGAGAGCAGATGCTGCCTGTGCATATTGTAGAGGTATAGCAGAGATATTTCAATTTGGAGTGTGTGGCGACAGTGTATGTAATCGGTTCGGGAATGGAGGGATTTGTTCAAACATAAAGTTTGACTAAAGCTCGCCCACCCTCCCCCTCGGCCGGCTTAGTTCTCTCAATTATAGCAGAACCGGAATCCTTTTCCAAATCCAGACGTGTATTGCTTCTATATTAAACTCTGTTGATATTTAACATATTTTTACTATCCAATTGTATTTCGCTCATTAAAATCAATGGAGCGGATGTTACAATTCGAGCAAGAAAACAATCTGAACGTTACCAGTGAGATTTGGAATGACCGCAAAATGGACCGAGCGCAAAGTGAACATGGAAAATCAAGAAGACGTGCGGTTTTCAAAGCCGGATTGAGTCTTCCGTGTGCGGAAAATGGAACCGTTTTCATTCGTCATTTTCCATATGCATCGATGGCATGAAGCGCTCATTAATTATTTCGCATGCATGTTCTGTTTCAGATCATTTTGTTCAATTTAGGTCGTCGGGATGTGCGTATCGTTTGCGAAATTGCAAATTGGCGTCCGTTTGGATTGTCCCCTAATGACGTCACGTCGGACTCTAATGTTTAAAACCTTAATTGTATTCGAATGCCCGGATGAAATCTGGTCCAATGCTGCTGTAATATGAAAATTCGTTTAAAAATTATATACGGTTATCTTTGCAAACTTTACAAAATCATTAGCACATGAAAACGTATCGAACAACAGCTTCAGAAATATAATTAAATTTCACACAAATAGTCCATGGACTATTTGATACCTTCTATATTCCAATAATATATACGAAATAGAAGGCAAGTAATCTATGGTTTGAAAAAATACCGCGGTTACAGAAAATCGTAGACTAACCTATAGAGAAAAAATGCTGTTTCACTTATTTAAGAATAGAGAGGCGCTTGTCTTAAAATTTATTTACGAGCTTGAAATTTCGTAGTATAAAATGATCCATTAAGATAGATTTTCATTACTAACCATAAACTATAATCAGTTTAAATCTCACATATTTGTAGAGCTTCCCTATTAAATGTATTTGTATGCAAAAAATGAATCGTTTAAAACGTTGAAAAATATATTAAATATGTATTAGTACTTGAAATTGTTTGAATAATATTCCTTGACGTCATGAAGCTCGAAAAATTAAATTAGGTACTTCAGAAATTCGCTACTATGCCAATGCGCATTGTATTAAAACCTTATTCAATAATATTTATACATGATTTGTTATTTAATCAACCTTATGGTTTTGGTTGGAAAAACACTTATTTTTAATAATGTATATTATAATAATTAGTTAGACATAATTAAACATTTTTAGAAAGTAAAATCATTTACTAAATACTGTAGAGGGATGACAGCCATCACCAGCGAGCTTTGTTCCACTGATCACATATTCAGGATGTCCTAGTTTATATTCACATATAGTTAATATTTAAATTGTAAAATAATCTAGGGAAAATGTAAAGCTTTTCCTCTTACGTTGATGATCGAAATTATTACCGTTCTAGTCAATATACTGCTTTTAACGGTGGGCTATAGGCTATAGATTCACAAACTTCAACTAGCATTTCATTTGATGCTGAGACGCATTCTTGCTCAATTGCGGTTTTTAATTCTTCCAGTCTCATCGTTTTTTTGGGGGCTTTAACTGAAGGTATCCCCATAACCAAAAAGTCCAGTGACGTCAGATCTAGGGATCGAGCGAGGTATTCCGTGGGACTTCTTTATCTAAGATATGCTCTTATATCACAATGATAGTGTGGAGGTGCTCCGTCCTCTTGGAACTAAAATTCGCCATCTTCCGAAGTCCTCTGGAATGCTTAGTAAAACAGATTCCTGTAATAAATTCAAGTAATTGGCACCAATCACTTTACTGTAAAAAATGAATGGTCCAATTAATCTTTTGCTTGATATTTCTGGTAAATTTACATGTTCCTGCACAACATGAGGATTTACAATTATCCAGTAAGTGTAATTATGTCGTGATATTTAAGTGTGATATTTAATTAGAATCTTTCCCGAGATCTGTGCATCCTGTTCACATTTTTCCAAGTAACATTCGAAAAATTGTTTTCTTCGTCCCGGATCATCTTTATTGATAGCATGCATCATTATTGAAATGTAACTTCTCCATTTACGACGTCTTAGGATGTAATGGATACTTGATTTGATGCCAATATCACGACTTGATTTTGTTGTGGATTTTTTTAATGTTTCGCAATAAATTTTCAGAACGTTGATCTCCTTAGTCTTATGGGACGTAGTGTGTCTGCCTAAAACTTCATAAGATATTTTTTTTGTACTTCTGCAACATTTTCATAGACTTCCAATAGCGTTTTAAAATCAATATTATTTTTTCTAACGTTAATCTTTGTTCATTTATTAATTTCAATTGATTACACCCTGAAAAGAAAGAAATTGTTAAGAAAGTAATCGTTATATGTACTTTTGACAAGATACAAAGATTTTAAAACGATTTTTTATTTATCTCTAAACTATAATGCGAATACAATTTTATTACTAAAGATTTTCTATTATGCTAATTTTTTTATATATGTTAACTATCATTTTTTTAGACGATAGCATACGTTTCAGGTATAGTTCAATCATAAGGTACATTAATATGATCATACAAGCTTATGAATACGTTACGTATTCCCCTTATAGCAATAAATTATTTATGGGGAAAAAAACCATGCATTCAATAATAAATTTCGATAGATTTTATTTTCCATAAAATCGTGTTATTCGCCCACAAAATCCCACCGCACGTAATACTGAAACTATTAATATTTCATTCATTGTTTTTACGATTGCAGACGAATGAACATTCACAATTGAATATTGCGGTCGTATGTACATATATAATTTGTACAGCATCGTTTTTTTTATTGGAATAAAATTTTCGAAAAAATCTCGCATTGTATTCAACATTTTCATAGCCAAAAATTTGCACTGTACGGGTTTTTTTTTATGGCGGTATTTAATTTATTTTATTTATATATGTACGCAATCCATTTATTTATTTTGCAGTGCAAATATGTTTTAAAATCAATATTATTTTTTCTAACGTTAATCTTTGTTCATTTATTAATTTCAATTGATTACACCCTGAAAAGAAAGAAATTGTTAAGAAAGTAATCGTTATATGTACTTTTGACAAGATACAAAGATTTTAAAACGATTTTTTATTTATCTCTAAACTATAATGCGAATACAATTTTATTACTAAAGATTTTCTATTATGCTAATTTTTTTATATATGTTAACTATCATTTTTTTAGACGATAGCATACGTTTCAGGTATAGTTCAATCATAAGGTACATTAATATGATCATACAAGCTTATGAATACGTTACGTATTCCCCTTATAGCAATAAATTATTTATGGGGAAAAAAACCATGCATTCAATAATAAATTTCGATAGATTTTATTTTCCATAAAATCGTGTTATTCGCCCACAAAATCCCACCGCACGTAATACTGAAACTATTAATATTTCATTCATTGTTTTTACGATTGCAGACGAATGAACATTCACAATTGAATATTGCGGTCGTATGTACATATATAATTTGTACAGCATCGTTTTTTTTATTGGAATAAAATTTTCGAAAAAATCTCGCATTGTATTCAACATTTTCATAGCCAAAAATTTGCACTGTACGGGTTTTTTTTTATGGCGGTATTTAATTTATTTTATTTATATATGTACGCAATCCATTTATTTATTTTGCAGTGCAAATATGTTTGCGCAATACAAAGCTTGATTCATTCTGCGAATTAATCCATTTTGCGGAGCGATTCGTACATGTCGTTGATTGGAAGTTTTGCGATAAATCAAATTACTGGAGCCCGAAATAAAGTTTTATTGCGTTTCGTTAGACAATTGAGACCCAGGTCCTGTGTAAATGAAAATTGCGTTTTATTTACTGATTTTAAAATATACTACGTTCAATATGGAAGCCGTATATGTATTTCAATTTACACTGTACTCGATTTAACCCTTTGTCAGATTAATGGTATGTGACAGAATGCATTTTTGCACCCAAATACTCGTATGTCAATTTTGCAAGGCTTCGTAATCCCGGATAATTCTATCGGAGCTTTTTATTTGACTATTGAATTAATTTATTATAAGATGTGTATATATTGAATTTAAGTTTAATTACACGTAAGCATTTCCTCCGCAGACCACTGTTGCACAGTTCGGGACATTGTCCAAATAATTATGATTCATCATTTCCTAGCAGTGTTGCCAGTGGGATGACACTGTCGTTATTTACGACCCAAACAATAATGGAAGCCCCCGTGTACGTATTTAGCTTATCCGCCAGTCTGTAACCGATGATGATATATTGCGCCAGTCGATCGTGCCGTTTCTAAATATTCGCAAAATCCACCCCGGGATGATCCATAAAATTATGGAGGATTCGGGTAAACGGGCCGGAATTTATGGTCGTAAAAGTATTCCAAGAATGCAGTTATATAAGGTTTTGATGGGTATTACGCCTCTGGATGAGTCTGCGACATTATCAGGGGATATTTCATTTTTTTACGAGGGCGCTTGCCGTAATGAATTTTTAACAGAGCATTTAATATCGCGTATCTTTTTAATTTAACCTTAATATTAAGATGAATTTATATTAAAATTATTTTGGTATTTCGGTGCTGAATTTTGTTCTAATTTGTATTTTTTTTTTGTTTCAGGTAAGGATGCAGTATAACCTCATCGTAAAAAAATATACGCGGCTCAGTGAGCATTTTCGTGGAAAATTATTTTATTACCTCATGTGGACGACTGCCAAAACAAGTCATATTTAAGAAATTCGGAAAAGCTAAACGTAAGAGATTTTACATTTCCTTAAACTATTATTTTTTAGTGTTTTTTTATCATAATTTTATTCAAGGTCTGATTATCTGTACATAAAGTAGATTCTGCTTATTACATCGGGCCCAACAATTATGCCTGGCTTTATAATTTACATATAATATGTAATTATAATATTAAGTATAAATATGAATAAAAAATTAAACTATATCGATTTACAAATATTGATTTATATTTTAAATATACCATTCCAATTAAACGGTATCGTGTCCTAGCTATACGAAGTAAATACTATTAGTTCCTTTATTTGGTTACTGTTCCTTGGGATTTAGCCGAAATGAGCGGTGGACCAATCAAGAGGAATTTACACTAGAGTATTAGAATATTTGTGCCGTACTATAAAATTTGTTTATGAAGAATACTATTTAGAATTTTTTTAAGTGTATTTGATTTTGCTATAAATCAAAATAAATTGCAAAATATATTTAAAAATAATGCCTAGACACGGCCAGGCAGTATTAATTATTGATAATTGGAGATGAGAACTGGATACTTTTACTAACTTTAGACGACAAATAAGTTGAATGGATCCTTGGGAAAGTTCTCAAACCATTCCCAAACTGAAAAAAGAGTCGAATCTCTTCTTATTTCGTACTTACAATTGAAAGCACGTTTATTTTTCAAAAATTGGAACATTTTTATTACATTCTCAACTGTAAACGATGCATTTTTACTGTTTTAAACCTAATAACCAATTGATAAATTAGGTAAAACCATAGACGACAATATAATAAGATTACAATCGTAGAATGCGAAAAGGATATTCGCTGCTGTTGCCACGTGCGCGATGTTTTTCCCTCGCATCCGGTATGATACGCCGGAAAAGTGCGAGTAGTGACACGTGCTCCGAGAGCTCAGTCTACGGCGAGACATCGCCGAGTACGTGTATCATTTATGCGTTATATTGATTGGTTAAAAAATCAAAATATCGACCAAATTATGAAGCACATCATGATACATGTTTATGCTTAGAATAATTCATTAAAAAATGTTTTTAAATGCTTGGGGTCTCTGAAAGACCCCCTTCGGACGACGCGGTTGTTTTCGAGCCGATATACTAATAACTAATTACAATTAGTTTATTACAACAAGAGATTTTTGATATTTTTTCCAATATGCAAACTGTTATAAAATAAAAATGTGTTTATTTGAAAGTTATTATCTTTTTTTAATTAATATCGATTTATCGATCAAGATCCGTCATTCTTAAACATCGTCTAGAACCGCTGACGCTTTTATGCGTCATTCAATATCAAGAAAGATGATTTAGACATTTTGATATTATTTTTTTATGACTGAATAAAAAAAAATCTTATTTTAAATTTATTGACGTCTATTAATGGCCCACAATGTGTAAATAATTTTTATTTTAAATCATTCTTAACCATAGCAATTTAAGGAATAACAAATTCCTAACCAATTTTTCTATAATTGAATTTATTATTCTTATGAACTACAGATTATGATTATTTTGAAATCTTAGTGTTATATATTAGTTGTGTTTATTAAAAATATTAACTATTTAATATTCGTCAAATTATGCTTTTTTTAATCAATAATTAGAATAAATGCTAGATATTATTGGCGAATTTCAGGAATAAACTTAGTTTAAATTTGTCATGTGACAAACAATAAGTTAATTTTGTTCACCTTGCGAATGTCTATATATTTATAAATAGATTAACTCGACTATTTAATAATAGTTGAGACAATAAATTTTATAAAAAAAGCAGAGTTTTATCCAAAACCTTTGTTATTTTAAATTGTATAAATATGTGAAATACATTTATTAATTTTATTTATTAATGATGGCAAATTTCTTATAGCATAATTTATATACATATATACATTCTGAAAAATATTTATTAAGGACTTTTCGCTAAACCTTGCTGAACATCTCGCCGTTTTTTCTCAATTACTTTCAAAGTTTGAAAGTTTCTTTAATGTTGTATTCCATCAGACCAAGGTTTGATTCCACGGCGGCTCAGGGATTGTTGGCCTGTGTTGGAACGATAACAAATGCGCAGACTTAAAACGCCCCCACGGGGCCATGTGAGGTTTAGCAAAACTTTTTCTTTGCTCCTAGAAAGGTTTACGAAAGAGCTTTCCTATTTCGTTGAAAAGATGTTGTTTTTGCTGCAAGGATGATATTAATCCTTCAAAGGAGGACGCATCCACGTCTGAGCTCTCTCTCTCGGCTACTTTGAAATTTTAATTTAATCGCCTTTTTTGACGGCGAATGCACCGTTGAATGTTGACTCGTTATTCTATGATGCGATTTAACGCGACGTCTTATGTGAGTGTATTTTTTTCTTTTTGCGATTCTTGCGTACTCAGGAATAATATTCAATAATTTCAACTTCACGATATAATTCAGTCGAGTAATTCTGTTTCCGCTCTCGTCGTGCGATTTCATCTAAATTCGAATGCCTATCGAAATTGTGCTCGAGGATTCATTCATCTTTTTTTTTGCTTCTCCTTTTGCCCGTCGCTACCCATGAAAGAATGAAATCGCACTTGAGATACACTCCGACTTATCATGGAAACGAGAAAGCTCTACAGTCACTTCGAGTGGAATAATGGATTCGCACTGGCTGCCGAAATGATCATCAAGCAGCATCTTCAATGGATTGCTGAAGGGCTCTGGAATTATGATGGCATCCTACTTGAATGTTTAAATTAAGAAAATGCGTTCTTCATGCATTATAATTAGTGAACACAATCAGCAATTATCTAAACGATCCCGACAAATTACTATGCATTTTTCCCATACGTTCCATTTAAAACATAAAAAAAACTCGTTTATTTTTAACATCTAGTAATATACGCTGTATGGTTTTAATTGATACTAATTTCTGGATGGGTATGATATCCCATTTATTTTCTAATCTATTGAATCGAAGCGACCCCAAAATTGCTATTTGTCTCACGATTCCATTCTGAGATATTTACTTGATTTACTAATTATATCATAATACTATTGAAATTTATATGATACATATGCTATATGATATATTAATATTTTACTGAAATATGATTAATAATACTATTAAATTAACTCCTAATTTTTACTTAGATTTATATTTATTTTATATATAAACATATAGAGTTTCAAATATATATCATAACAATACATACTTAGTTTAAATTTTCATTTAAAAATTTAATATATTTTTATGCTTCTTATGCATTGTTTGGTATTTAAGCCATTAGGCTTGATATTATTTTTGATATTTATTTTATATAAACTAATACTCCACTTTCCCCTTATTTCTGAGGAATTTCCCATTATGGAGGACCATGGACATGGCTTTCATGGGAATATCTAGTGCAGTGGTTTTCCGTTGCCTCCTCCACTGCAATATTTATTTTATTCTGAAGAGGGCTGCTGCTCAACCACCCCTCTGTTGACTAGAGACATTCAGAATTCTTCGGTCGCCCATCCGAGTACTATCCGCGCTCAATAGCGGTTAACTTGACAATCATAATTCGAATATAATTACCTTCGATCTATGACGGGTCTTATATATACAATACTTTTCTACAAAAATAATACTTAATTTAACTAATCCAATTCTAAAGCGCCAAATATTGTACACCACTCCCTCTATTTATTTTTTCTCAAAATTTCTTATATCGTAAAAGCTTTATAACCTTTATATTTTCATCAAAAGATTTTGCAAAGTGTCTTTATTGTATTTTTCTTTAAAGGTTAAGATGATCCTATATTTAATTGTTGTATCTAAACATTACTTTGTGGTAATATCACAAAATTAACATTGAGATTTTGTATATCATGTGGAGGACCAGGTCCAAAAGCAAGAGTACCTCTTTAATCATATATCATACTTTAATATTTCCTTCTTTCCTCCAATCAGGAAGACCATGTTTATACCTTTGATTTTGGCTTGACTGCTCGATTGATCAGCGGCAGTTCCATAATTGTATCATTGGATGCATTACTGCACAATAATATCGTCACCCCATCCTTTGGTACCTTGAAGCCACTAGCAGCTTTTTGAGATTTGGATAAATAAGTTCTTGGCATTTTCTTCCAGTATAATCCAGTTTATCGGCATTATATTAATATTTAATATATACATATTCAGGTGTATATATATTTTTGTTTAAATTACATATTTTTTGTAAAAAATGCATTGTTCTTTTTGCATCATCAGACTTAAGTTCACCTTTTTTATTTTAAGTTTATGAAAAGATTGACTTATATTAAACAAAAAATTGGGATTCGTTGCTAAACACATCCGTCACAGCAGATCTATAACAACCAAGTCTCGTAAGCTCTCGCAGCACGTTTCAATCGCACGTTTCACTATCCTTCGGCACATCGTACCGGATGCGAGCGAGAAAAAACATCGCGCCCTGGGCAACAGCAGTGAATATTGTCCTTTTAATTTTTTTTCCCAATTGCAGACAATAATGCACAATCATTATTTATAATATTTATTATTTAGAGACACATGCAAAAAGTTTATGATGTGTAGGATTTATATTAAAAAAGTTATTAAGAGTTATAGGAGAAAAATCAAAAACTGTAAGTCCCATATATATTTACATAGCTTTTGTGTTATTGTATTAGTATCGATAAAAAATATTTTATCGTGTATAATAATATTCTACGCAAATAATCGGAGTTTTTTCTATAAATTTAACTATTAGCAATATTTAAAATTAATATTAGTATAAATCGAAGGATTGAGTAGTCATGATGATAAAAGCAGAAGAAGAAGAATGCTATTATTTGTAACAATGACAACATTTAGTTGTCATTTGACTTTATTAAAAATTTTGGTAGTATTTCACTTGATTCTTTTTTTCGTTTTCGACAGCTTTTTATTCCTTTTAAAGCTTCAGTAATTCTTCCGTGGTAAAATATATTTAATATTTATTCTTCGGCAATTCCTTTACATCTACTCTATCAAGCTTGATTGAAATCTATTGATTTCCTTATCCACACAATAGATTCTGAAGGCAAATTACTAACACTTTGACTGTAGTTTCCTTCAGATTAAATTTATTCTTACCTTGTTTAATAATCACATACCAAAATTGTTTTTTTTCCTAATTCTCTTGGTATAATTTCATCATTAAACATAGCTTTTCGTTAACTGTTCTTAATAATAATTGTGTACATAAGATAAATAAATATTGGGATATAAGCATAATAATGATTGTATTAATTGCATATTTTTACCATTTTTCTTTTAATGAATTTTATATTTTGCGATGTGCTTACTCTTTGTTTGTGTGCTTATAATTTATATTCATATATATCATAGTTTGAAAACAACTCAGAATTTTAACTTTTAATTAAAACTTTTTCATTCGAATACGTTCAGTAAAACGCTACTTTATTAAATTTATCATTTCAGCGTTCCACTTCAGCAGAAAAAAAATCGTGTATTATGCAAAACACACGTGTGTCGATGATGAATTTTCATTCGGCACGCGGACCCGGCACTTCATCATACTCCTACCGCCCCGTCTCGTGATTTTTCCGAAATTTTTCCAATTCCAAAATATAACCCAATATATCACGCGTATTACGCGGAAGAAAAAATATTCATATGAATACATACATTATTTTCTTCTGCTCCTTCTGTATATATTCATTCGAACGCACGACCGTAAATTTGTTTCGACATCCTCGCCCAGCGAGCTGATAACAATCGGCACAGTTCAGCACAAAATCGAATTATCAAATATTTTCCTTTTTTTTCCGTTCGAATTGCAGCGTCGATTTTTCCTTCGACATCTGCGACAATCCGAATTATTCAGCGGAAAATTTAAAATTCTGATATCGTCCAGTGGTTTCCAATTTTTTTTTTACTAAAATAACATAATTCGATGTTGAGCATGTGAAATCTTCTTTCCACCACCGCTTTTCCATCTATATTCAAGAGCTGAGGAATGCTCCAGACGTATGTAATACTCGTATGGATGAGAAAATAACATTATGTGATCCGGGAAAGCTTTTACGTTTAAACATAATTTTGTCTCACGGTGAAATGGAATTCGGGAGGATGTTCGGCGAATTTTATTTTGTTCCTTGCGACTACCGCGTAATTACAATCAGGATCCTTTCATACAAGACTCTCGTTCTCCCAGTCTCAACTCCAAACACTCACTCGATTACGCCATATTGAGTCTTAAAGTTTTAACACAACCACCCGAAGGATGTATGCAATCGCTACGTTTATGTTTTCATAATTCAACCCTCTACTTATTCTAATTCACTTAGACATACTGAATTTATAAATAATATATTACTGCTCGTGAATTTGCGTAAAAAACTCTAAATTTTAATACATGTATCATATTCTTTAATTAAAAAACAGAATTTACTAGTAGACCTAATATATTATGTATTAATTTCCGGAGAGAAATCAATCTTTTCTTTTACCATATTTTTTTAATTCTTTCATCTAATATTTCGATCCAATACTTATAAAAGCTAGAAGGCTTCAACACAAAATATGAACTAAAATATTAATAAAATATTAGTAATAATGTTAACCAAATACTGGGGATGCGAAAGTATTTACCAATTCAGTTGTATGACTGTATTATTGGTGAGTTTAGCCGTGCAGAGATTATCATTGAGATTTTTCATTGTCAAGTTGGACACTAAATCTTTTTCTATTGGATAAATTCAGATGTTTTTTCTTCTATTTTTGATTCAGTGTGTCTAATTGTCGTCTATATACTTCTATTTCACCTGGCGTTAATAATCTATAGTTAATAACCTTACTTATGTTCTACTTAATGTACAAAATAACCTCATAAATTGTTAGTTCTGATTTTGAGGTTTGAACTGGTGTGTATTTCTTAGAAAGTCATTGTTGTTTTCTTCTCACTTTATCGTAAACTAACCATTTCTCGTCCCTGATTACAATTCGTTGCAAAATGATCAAGATCTTAGTCACTCGCACCTAAATCTTTATGTGTCCAAAATGCCTAATTACCATACTAATTAGCGTTTTAAATGTTCATATTTTGTCGATATTAAAGATCCAAGTTTTTGGGATAATTCTTCTATAGTTTGTCGAGGTTTTATAACCTCTATTAGAATCAGATGATTCCAATAGAGATTATAAAACTGTCTAACAAATCCAACAGGCCTTACCGGATTTTAGAAAGTATGGCCAACAGAGTGGAAAAGGTCAACCAATCCATCACAGCGGCTGGAAACGAGCCGCGTCGTCCGAAGGGGGTCTTTTTATAATAAATATACCCCAAGCATTTCAAGTCAAGATATTGATGAAGTATTAATTAATATCTTGACTTTTATTTAAAAAAAAAACGATTATTCTAAGAGTAAAAATAGTTATTCTCTATGATTTGGTCAATATTTTGATTATTCTATACTTATCAATATAACGCGTAAATGACACGCACACTCGACAATGTCCCACTGTAGACTGAGAACACGCGACTACCGCGACCGCCGAATCCTTGCAGTACGTGTCAACTACTACGTTTCTCTCTCACTCGGCACATCGTACCGGATGCGAACGAGAAAAAACATCGCGCTGGTGACTACAGTTAATGATTATTTATAATATTTATTCTTTAGACGTTTTTAGACAAATACAAAAAGTTTGTGACATGTATGATTTATATTAAAAGAGTTATTCAAGAAAAATTCGGGGTACTACAATACATAAATATATTGGAACCCGTTTTTTACATTTTTGAAGGAACTGAAAAATAAACGTAATTAGTGGGAAAACGTATTTAATTGTTTAACTTTTAAAATTTTTAAAAGGGTGCATTTAATTTGCAAAACAGTGCATTTGATTTTGTAAAAAGTTGTATTTGATTTGTTAAAGGATGCATTTGATTTGCAAAAGGATGCATTTGATTTGAAAAAAAAGTATGCATTTGATTTGGGTGTATTTAACGTGAAAAACTGTAGGTTCTTCGTTAGTTTGAGTCTTTGACCCTCATTAATAAAATAAAATTTATGAAATCATATTTATAACATCGATACATCGATATTTATTTAACGTTTCTAGAAATAAACTTAATTCACGGGCGTTTGTAAGAAATATATTTCTTTCCGGATAATCTATTTCTAATAATAACCAGCCATAATGTTTTTTATAGAATATAATTTAAATTTTTTTTGGAAATCAAGTTACGCTAATTCAGTTTCTTTTATATATATTTTTTTTAAATAAAATCAACAAATCTATAGCTATTTTTGAAACGTAAAACTCTTCGCTAAAATTCCTCAGCGGCATTAATTGGCGCCTCTGTAAATATTTACGCTGATTAAGCTTAATTATCATTTTTATCTGACTGCAACAGCAGTGTTGCATTTTTGCATTCCGCTCTATACACAGACGAAAAAGATTGTCAAAAAAATCTTCACGGATAAAATGAACTTTCGCAATCAGCATCGTGTGCTAACTACCTAAGTAGCAATACGCTCACACGTTCAGTATAATATGTTTAGAAAAGTAATTAAAGAGCATTACTTCTGTAGGGCGTAACATTCTACTGCTGGCATCGGTTCCAAATCAGCAGAGCGTAAACCCAATTTCCTACCGGTATATTATAACAGGTCGGTGCTACCTAAAAGTTATATTGATAATATTCCAATTAATCTTATGATTGGGGTTCGGTATATAAAAAAAAGAGTATCGGAACAAGTGGTTAGCACATTAATAGCTTTTTTTTTCATTTCAAAAGCATAATAGCATTATATTTTTCTGACTTTTGCACAATTATGAAGTTTTTGACAAAGTTGTGTGCCGAGGGGGAGGATCTTTTACTTTGTAATAATAACGCTCCTCCCTCCTTATCTACTTTACGATAGTAATGCGAAATTTTCGCCCCTCGTTTTATTCGCATAATAATAACGCGAATAATCAATGGAATTATTTTATATCGTATGTATTATCTTCGAAATTTAATTCGGCCCACCAGCTAAACAAACTGCTTATGCAAGCGTTTTGTTTGAAATATGACCGCCGATAAAAATGGAAAACACTGTGTACAACTCGACACTGTGTTTGCTCGCTCTCTCGGCTTTCAGGAATATTTATGAGCTCTCAAATCCAGGGTTTGGCTGCTTTCAGACCTTGACCATCAATAGATAAATCGGCCAAGTGACAAATTTACAATTCCTTACGCTGCTGTTTACACCTAGCAACACCCAAACAAATAGGTTATTTTTCAATATTATTGGATTTAAATACTTCTGAGAACCTCTGGTCAATTATTTAAAATAAGGTTTAATTATACATTTTTTTCGTTTTAATTTAGATATAATGAAGTTACCCCTGATATAATGCAAAAACTCGCGAACTCTATGCCTTCCAGGGTTCAAAACATGAATAACGCAAAAGGCGATTTTTCAGAGTGTTAGTATTTAACTTTAATCGTCATTGCTATTTATAAATATACGTAAAATACATTTTACTATAATAAAAAGATTGATTACATTATTTTTAATTAAAAAGTACGTAATATTCATATTACTTTAACTCGCATTTCTTCGTATCCTAGTACCTGCTAGGTTTTATTTAAGGATATATCCGTTCTTTTTTAAAGAAAAATAGGGTTGCAATAACAAAAAATCCTCTTTTTTATTGTAAAGTACCTATATTATTTACAAAATACCACCAATTGCTATCTGGATACCTCTAATAGAGTTCATGGCAAGAAATAAATTATGAAAATAGTTCCTTGTAAGAGATTTCGTTACTTGTAGAATCTTAAAGCTCGTGGAAAACATTAAAACAGTGATTAAGCTATTAAAGTTTGAGAGGCTGGCACCAGAAGAACACCGAGAGGCAAACAACGAAATAAGTGGTTGAACTCGTTAAAAAAGGCTTAGAAAAAAGTTGAGACCACATTAGAAACAGAAATTAGCATTGAAGGTGTATTCCTAGAGAGTATTTGTAGTAGATCTTGGCGAAGGAGTAAATTTTACTAAAAAAAACAATTTTAAGTTGAGTTAACAGAAAAGGAAAATCATTTTCAAAAAATCAAACGTCAATAAAAATCGAACTTTTATCCCAAAGTTGCTGCTACCAAGAGCGATGATTATCTGTTTTACCGCTTTGCGCATGCGCAGAATAACCAACACCTTTACCTCACAAAATTTAGGAGAATGATACAGAATCACGAAAAAGGTGAAGGATTTTTTTTCATATTTTTTTTATTAAACCAATCTTATTAAAAATCATTTAAATAATTTAAAAGTTATGTAGTATACAAGTTAAGTCAAACCTATATTGTGCAACCTTTTTTTGTGCGATTTTGTTTTTATGCGATTTTTTAATCGGTATATGAAAAACGCCAAAAAAATATGAATAAAAGTCAGAATTTTTAAGATTTATTACCTTAAGTTTGCCTGGATGTTCAAATTTATTTCATTATCACATTACATAATTATTGCGTCGGCCAATTACATTACGTATGTTATGCTCTCTATCAGTGATGGCGAACCTTTTTGAGAAATGTGTCAAATTTTTGATTATTATTTTTTTAATACTCGTGGCTCAAGTGGCTTTCAATCACTATTAATATACAATTACGATACATTTTCCTGTTTTGTTCTATTCAGTTGAATGAAATTGATTAAAATGCTGAGTGGTGATGTAACGTAAGAACATTAAAGCATTTATATTTGAAAATGCGTATAAAAATTAACGTATTTTTTATTCAAAAGGAGCTTAATTTCTTTTTAATATATTGACAAACCGATTAAAAACTTGAGAAAAAATAGGTTTCTTATTATAATTATATTTAAATAATATTATTTAAAAAGATTCGTGGGTCAGTGACTGACCAAAGCAACGCATTTTATTGCCAACGATTTTTGCTTATTATTATGCTTAAAACTAGAATTTTTTAAGTAGATAAAAATGGTTATATCATGATGTTTTAAACTTGTTTATATAAAAAATTGAGTCTTAATATGTCAACATAGATGTCCAACTTTTTTATTTGTTCTAACACCTCTTGACCTATCCCTCTACAAAGAGCTTTTCGCCGACGCCTCTTAGCACGTACCCCGGAAGCTTCTTACACTTCCTCTCATCCCTCAATCAACCCTTTGCCAGGACCCCGCATTCACTCACCGTCTGTCATATTTCACAAGAATATAAATGAACATGTGACGTGGGAGCATTTATACGCGAAGAAATATGAATTTGCGTTCGCAAAACAAAAACAGACGCGCTGAATGGGCGCCCGATGTATCCATCATCCTGAATTTTGTTGACTTCAAAAACACTCGGGCGATATCCTCACGAGACCTGGATTTCCAGGGTCTGCTCAAATTTTGCGCGCCAAAATCAACAATGGTATTTTTTGAGAAAGCCCGGACACGTCTCGCGTCGCGTACCACCGCGTAATACGCGACAACGCTCCGGGTCTCTCAATAGAGATGATTCCAGCCTGTTTGTATAGGTGCTTTCTATGGCCAAAGGGATGATATTCCATCGAAATTTGCTTTGAGATGTTGTTAGCATATTGGTAATTTGATATTTGTCTTTGTATCGCATTCGTTTTATATAATCTGATTGATTGATAATAATATTCGGCAATTTTGGCTTTACATATTATATCACATATTAATATAATATATTATTTTCATATAGTATTTTGCCCGTATATCAAAATTATATTCGCCAAATCGCCATCTTCCTTCCGCCCCCGGGATAGATTACGCACAAGTCCCGTGTCGATTTCTATTCTTGCGCAGGGAGTAGCCAGAGCGTATCAACAGCATTTCCACTTGTTTATTCGGCCGAGTAGAAGAAAAATATTGTACCGAACGGGCATTTGTTGCCGACCCTCTTGCTAGACCTACTCACCCTCTTACCACTACAAGAAGACTGACTGAGATTAATGACCACGGTCCGGCATTGAAATCCCTTCACTTTGCCCACAGCCACACCCCAAGGCTCACACCTAGTCTGAAAACTTTGTGTAAAATTGCGATTTTTCCATCGCACCCTAAACACGCTTTTCCCGTAGACAGATAATTTTATAAGTGCGAGATCGCATAAAAGCTTTTCCGCACCGGTGCCGTGTGTTTTTCTCTCGGCGATTTTCCATGGGGGAGGGATGAAGAAGGGCATGCAGGGGTTGTTTGCTGCACTGACACTGATTATAAGTTTATCAGATTTACACCCACTTGCGTGCAAAGAGTTGCACTAAATCATTCGGACATGTGCCACGAATCATTTAGTGGAAAATGCATCAATAAAATGGAATAAAAGAAAAATGCTTTCTTTAGAAATTTTATGGACACGAGGGGTCCGTTGGGAGATTTCTATAGAATATGGAAAAGCGGTCATCCACCCTAGACAAATGGTGTTCAATGCTTTATAAATAATTTTCATGGCAGGAGATCTTTAAAGAAAACCTACTCTTGCAATACAGATCGCATTGGCGGCTAGTGGATACAATATTTGAGGGTATTGCGTAATATTATAAATTTAAGAAGTATATTTCACTAATATTTTATTTAAAATATAAAAAATAAGGTGAAATAAAAATAGTGACAGCTCAAAGAAGCTGTAAGTCAGTATGACTGTACCGTGTCGCAGCGCAACACGGCGCTATGCGGCGAGACCTTAAAAACATAAAAATGTTTTTATATTTTTTTCAATCCTTTTCGGTCCATTTTTTGCACTTTTACGCAAAAAAATCGTGTTGCATATAATGTCATAAAATGCATTGAAAATTTATTATCAGGCTATAGCAAAGTAGGAATACAATTTGAGTAAAATATGCTAGAGAGTGATTCTTTCATAATTGACGAGAAGATACAATAATAAAACTGTGATTTATTTAAGCGCGCACCTGGCTTTACACGAATACGCGTATTCGCGTCAACGTGCATGAAGTGGTTAATAAATATAAATTATATTTATATTTTTGAATACATGATACATAATCAATAGACACAGATATATAAACATTTTTTTCCTCAATTTGCTTGGGGGTGCTGCAGCTCCACAACGTATATAGACGAGCCGCCCCTGAATATAGATATATTTTTTTCATAATAATGCATTATATAAGTCATTATACTAAGCTTTCTCTGTATTTATTTTTCCGCTATAATATTCCTTTTAAGGTTCAAATGTCATTTTTTTTGTTGTGTTGAATTGAAACATATCACTGACGTATCTTGACATTGGTAACCTTATTAGATGCGCTATAATTGGCTGTCGTAATAGCGATTTTTAACTTTTATACAAAAAAAATGGGTAAATACTCTTTATCAAAAACAACATTGTTGTGCTATCTCAATCTCTGTTTTCGCCAAAATAATCCCTTTATTCGACCTATTTTAAAAAAATGGACAAAATAATATGTGAATTAAAATAGAATTTTAGAGAATATCTAAAATTCAGCGTATTTTTTTTATTAAAACCCGTAATCCTATGAAATTATTTTTTTAATAAAATTGTTATGGTCGGAAAAATATTTTTCTTTTTTTTTTTATATTTTCATTTCAATTTTCTTCATTTGGCTATTAATCTCCGATCGGATCCCCATTTTTTATTGCACATCCCGAATCTTTTCTTTCGGGAAATCTGCATTTTCCATATCATTCTATCGTTCGGCGATCACGTCATGCCGGAAGGATACGTTGACCATTTATCTTCTGACATGCGGGAATTACTTTCACATAACGAACCCAGCCACCATTCGTACCCGTGATTTTATTATCATTTTTTTTTCAACACACCCAGTATTAATCAAATGAAAAACGGTCGTAAAATAAAGTGGTTCCGCACAAAAATATTTACGAAAATTATTGCAATTTTGCGGCTTCCGAATTTCAACGCCGTGACCTTTCTCCATAATATTCATGATGTATTCTACGTATAACCTTTTTGCTACACACGAGGTATACAAGAATGCGACTAAATTTACTTCGAAAATTCGCCGGGAATTTGAAATGAGTAAGCGGAAAACCCTTTCGGGGGAAAAATCTGCGCAAATACCGAGTGGTCAATGTATCAACGTATAAGCCGCTTATACGGCGCGTATATAAATTATACAACGATTAATTTTGCACTTGTTATTGATGCGTGTCCCCTTTGCCGTTTTCGTTTTCGCAGATACCGATCATAACTTATTCACGGTCTTCCGTATCGCAGATACACTTTTCATATGTTCCCCCCTGCTCCCGAACCCCATAAAAGCGTCTGACCACAGAATCGTAGTCATCGATATCTATGTAAATTGAGACACCACAGAAAACGGATTCTTGAACGGGGAACCCACTGTATATTTATGTCGGCCCTGTGCTCGAACCCGACACCCAGGGCACATGTCACCCTTATCCGGCCCACTGAGTTTTCAGAACCTTGTGATACCATCTGACGATCCTACGACGATTTTTTTATACCTTGTATAATGACCCTATCTATATTTATTACAATCGAGAAATCGAATGTTTGATTTTGACATACTGAGTATTAACATACATATTTTTCAAAAAAATACTGATTAATATATAATACTTTTGCTCCTCTATAAATTTTGAATTTTATTATGCACACCGCTTAGCGCCAATTGAGAAACACTGGTTTATACTTCAAATGGAATTAACTGGACCTGACCTTTGTATTAATTACTCATGTTTAAACAGGACATACAAAATTGATTACATAAGACATGCATAGTCTAGCCTAAATGTATTTCGGTATTAAATGTAAAGCTTTGACCCAGCTGAGCTTTATACCGTCATATGTTCCTATGTAAATAAACAGTAATAACTTGCATAATTATTTATTAATAAATAATGCTAAGAGCTTTCATATTATTGCATTAGCGGCTCGTTGATAAAATTTTTGGGGGTGCTGGGGATTATTAAAAATTTAAAAAGTATATTTCGTTATTATTTTATTGAACGTATAAAAAATAAGTTAAGGTAAAAATACTAAATAATATTAACAATAATAAAATAAATGATAACGGACGTGGCTCAAAGAAACTGTGAGTCAGTATGACTGCACCGAGTTGCAGCGCGACATCGCGCTTAGCGATGAAACCCCTTCCCCCCCCCCTCCCCGCACTCCGCTACCGCCCCGCATCCGTCCAATACAAACCGCACTACATTGCGCGGAGTAAAACTGCACCCGAACAGATTAACACATTGCCTACGGGGCGATTCGCAGTCAAACTTGCGCTGGGGCGGGGCGCATTTCCCGAAATTTGGTGAAACGTCGTCGTTTACAAAAAAATATAACTATTTTATTAATCAAGATATTGAGCCGAAAATTAAATTACTCGAACTTCAACATTTG
>JAGXCT010036569.1:36558-72662 GCA_022495035.1 Philopotamus ludificatus | reverse complement strand
ACAAATACGCTTTTGACGTGGAATCCACGTCCCCCGTAGGCAATGTGTTAATAAATATGAATTAAATTTATATTTTCGTATACATAATACATCAATAGATACATGTGTTAATATATACAAATATATGTTCAATTTCCTTGGAGGTGCTGCAGCTCCGCAGTGTATATGAACGATCCCCCCATGTATTATTGTCTGTTTTGGTCTATATGTTATTACTGAGGAGGTTTAAGAATAGTTTGAGAAGTCACTAAATCTATGGTAGCCACATTATTCAACAATTGTTCTTCAAATCATGTAATCTTTAAATTTGTTTTCACAAAAACCGTAAAAACGAAATAATCAGGATATATTAATCTTAAAACATTACTGTAATGAAACTGTTGATTGAATTGTTGCTAATAAGCTATATGTATAAAGCAACACGAAGCTATTTAGATGAGATCTTCTACTATAAAATAATCCTTAAAAAGAAAAAAAATTACGTTAGATGACTTCATCATAAAAAATCAATATTTTTCATAGGAGCCAGAAGCACCATCGCAGAAATTAACAATGTATTTCTGTGTTTATGTTACATATATTATTATGTAAATAAATATAAAAATAATTTAAAATTTGTTTATTTTTAGTTGCACCTTTCCGTATTTACTCTGTGTTAGAAAGACCTCGTTTAACGCTGTGGTTTAGGAACGCATCCTCAGCGCTTAACGAAATCCTACCGTATATCTTTTAATTAACCTCATTTTATGCAGTTAATGCGTTCTATAGAAAATAAAAAGCTCACATATAATTAAATATAAATTAATAGCTTGGCTTTGTCTCTGATGATTTATTTTATTTTGATTATATCAATGATTCAACTTTGTTACTTTAGCTCTCCTTTGAAAGCTTTTTCAGAACAAGGAAATGTTTTCTAATCTGCAAAGCTTTGACGTTTTTCTCGAAATTTATTTTCAGTAAATGGAACATGTCTTTTTCATGTATATTTTTATATCTACATGTAATTTTTCACGATATCCAAAGTCGATATCATTTTGACTAAAGTATCTCCAATCCTTTTTGCCATTTTGTATCTTATACATATATATATATAGAATTCATTTAAAAAATGACTTCGTTTTTCTGCTGTTAGTCACTAGGATTAATCGCGTACGTTCCACTCTCGAGTGCAAGGATCGCCAGGATAAACATTGGGCCGACTGTCCTTAATTGCTTAATATGCTCCCATACGTATATGTATGTTTCGCGTAAATTAGCATACACTTGTTCAATGTCACATTCCGAATTCCCGGCAGGATGTTCACTTTAGCACAAGTTGGGCGCGTCATGCTGCAAATATTGCACTTAATTAATACGTACAAATCATGAGCAAGCCGGGTTACATCACCCGCCATTAATAAGCCCCTGCCCTGCTACAATTATTGCCGTTTTATCATTGAAAAAAGTTTTCGATGGAGGGGATGTTTTTTTGACAGCTGCGTTGCATCGTTGGATGCACGTGCGCATGGGGATCCCTATGTTTGATGATGATGACATAAGGATGACTCATTTTAACGAACATCCTTAAACAATATAACTAAAAAAATATATTAAAACAAACAAAAAACGAGTTGTTCAGATGTTGTCCTAATTTGTTTCACGAAATTGCATGTTTATTGCAAATAAAAGTGGTCATGAAACTAGGTACCTTTGTAATTAGTAAACTGAACAATTTAGACCTAATGAAACGTGCGTGAGCTTAAAAAAATAAATAGACACTGGTGTATGTAAATGTTTCACGGACTTGTAATACAATATTGCTCAGTCTAATTTTTTTGCATATTTTATCAGGACAAATTCATACCAAATCCGTTTAAATCCCTTCTAGGAACGCTAGGTGCAACTAAAAGTAGGGAGATTGTAATATCCCCTTGATTTTGTTAAGTAAGATTAATGAAGATTTTCTACTCAGTGTTTTCTTTTTAAACTAAATTTATCAGGTAATTTTCCATCACTTCGATTGATCTAAAATTTAAATAAAAGTTTTGAAGGTTTTATAATTAAATAATTAATAGGATTATCTAATGTGATACATTTTTTTAATCCAGGTCCCTGATTTTGTTTCTAGTCATTTCAGCCCTAATTATGTTTTATTGTTTTTAAGAACAGATTTATATTAACATATCCGCTTTTAATTTAACCATTTAGGCAGACTCCTAAAACATCCCATCAAACGTTAAGAAAAAATATGGCTTTCTTAGAAAGCCTTTTTTTATTCTATTATTTTTTTACAGGGGCATCCTGTTCTTTTATTGTTTATTTAATTCACAGGGGCATCCTGTAATTTTCTGTCACCCGATTTAAAGCGTCTACACCAAAATTGACATTGTTTATCGTTAGGACATAACGCTTTTGGCCTTGGTCGCGTTCATACCCTAATGAAAAAAAATAGCATACAATCTCAAATATGTTATTTTTTGGTTTCAGGCTTCAACATGTTTACCCTTAATAATAAAAGATATTTTTGACACATAAAATAAAGCTGACACAAAACGTTTCTAGGCACAAACCGAACTTAGACGCGAGCGTACGAAAATAATGGATTACTTTTTGGATGACCTATTATTTTCATAGTCCTAAATGGTCGGGGACGTCAAATCATGCACGTGTTTTTAGAGGAGCCATAGATTTTTTTCACATTAGACTATTGCGAAGGACTAACTACTCATTGCTAGCAACAATCCTTCGCAGAATTCGATCGATTTCATTCTTGGGCAATAACGACAATTCATTTTAGGAGTCTACTACTCTATTCTCCTTATGACTACTTTTGAATTATACCTATATTATTCATTCTAATGTTTAAAATGTCGGCGTAAGTCTGACGAATGCTATTATTGACTTTTGATTCTCTAGTCTTTAAATAAAGCGTTAAAATAAATGATGAATTCTTCATCAATATATTGACATTTTTTTCAAAAATTGATTATTTTAAGAATAAAAATAGTTTTTCTTTAAATGCTTCATAATTTGGTCGATATTTTGAATTTTTCTACTAAGCAATATGACGTGTAAACGACAACGCTCTCGGCGATTACTCGCCGCGGACTGAGCTCTCGTAGCACGTGTCAATCGTACGTTTCACTCGCACTTTGCACATCGTACCGGATGCGAATATAGTTAATTTTTTATGGCAATTGCAGGAAATAAAGAACAATGTTTATTTATAATATTTATTCATTAGACTTGTTTATATTAAAATAATTTAAAATGTTGGTTCTTCAATAGACCCCATCGGCAAGGCTACGTTAATCAGTAATCATCAGAGCCAATTTGCGAACATTTCGGCTTCTATTTTAAATCTACACGTATATTATTTTATTATTAAATATATTTAAATTTTGATTTTTACGTATAATGTAGAAAGTATTGCTTTCATTTTATCATAGTTTACAGAACAAGCAAAGCTCTACAACCCGTGTACACTATGCGTTAAACTGTTTCCACAGAATCGCGTACCATAAAGCGCATTGCAAACTGCAACAACATTTTTAATGAATAATAGATTTTGCCGGAAATTCATTCATTCGTGCATTACTTGAATTTTAGGGGCCCATTGTTTTAAATTTAATTGTGATTTCGCGAACATCTGCTTATGTTTGCTTTGTAAATCCTGTCACTTTGCATCCTGGGATTTTCTTATATATATATTTTTTTATCTCGCGTTTGGTCGGATTCCGTTTAAAACGTTCTAGGTACTAGATATCCTATTATGTTTAAAAATAAAACTTGCAAGAATATTCGCGTGTATTGAATTCAATGCCCATTCACTCTTTTATCCGTCCCTCTTATTTATATCTATAATCTCTCTGGATAAGAAATGTCATTTCATATCCGATCCTTTCTTCTTTCTTGGCAATTCTTCCGGCAGACTCTTAATCTCTACCAACTTTTTTTTAATATCGTCTTCAATGAACAAAGCACATAATCTCGGAAAATGATATAGTCTATTATTTTTAGATATTCCATATTATTTTATGTTTAAAAGCATCATGTCGACATTTTATTGCAAAATAATGCTTTTATTCATAATAATTTACAAGCATGTAGTGTGTGTATCTGTCGATGATATCGCGGGACGATAGTGAAGAGTTCCGCTGTTGCCACAGAAACACATTGTCATCCTCATTGTTCATCTCGTTGATTTGATTGTTCACATTTTTATGAGCCGTTTCAATTCGTTTCGGGGTCAGCGCTGCTGGGGGAAATGGCGTGTTGGTTCCAACAAGTGGACTTAATTAGCTACGAAACCTATACCATGGATATTGTAATTGCTTTTATAAGGCTTCGTTAAGAGCCAATTAAAATCGGAATTAATTTAATTTACAGGCTCTATATTGTCGCTGCTGTCCGGACCATACACATAAAAACCACACCATGCGGCTTTTCTGCAGACTTGGGACAATGAATTTTAATACATAATATTATACAGTCCGTCTAAAATAATTCACAATCTCGATACAGATTATTACGCTGCAATTTTCCGGAAAATTTCCGCGTAACAATAAATAATAACAACACATCTGATAATAAAATCTAGGCCGTGTTCTCTCACACCCGACTGTATATTATTGTGTACCGCAGTATTGATACAAGTGTAATTAAATGCGGTCGCGAATTTCGGTTACATATCTCCTTATTGTTATTGGAAGCGTGCTCGTCCTTTATCGTTGCCGCATTAATTTTGTGCCAAAATCAACCCTCACACTCCGCGGTCCCGACGAGCCCTCAGCGTCTGCGAACTAACCCCCGTATGCCCCAAATTATAACGCATTGTTTTGTGTACCATATATATTTCGCGTATTATAATATCGCAGTAAGTAATACCCGGGGAGCGAAACCCCGTTTCCGCATTTTAACCCCGCGGTAAATTCCGCGTGTATTTTTTCACCACCACCCTCCTACCCTACAATTTCTCTCCGGCCGCATTGTTCGCAATTTAGGGAGTGTGTGTGTATGCTCAGGAAAGTAAATGCATTTATCACTTTTGACAGTCTTTAATTTCTTGGGAATATTAGGTAATTTGTGTTCGAAGATAGTAAAATTGGTGAGCATTTATTAGATAAAGGGTTAAAAAGCATTTTTGAATTAAATATAATGTATAAATTATTTAAGTGAATATTTACATTACAAACCGATGACCTATATATGCGTCACTTATAAAACCTTCGTTGAGAGCCGCTGACGCATTTATGCGTCATTCATATACAGTCAACACTGCTATAACGCTCCCCCCTATATCACGCGTCAATGTTTTACATAGTATGGAACTAAAAATAGAACTAGATCATTTAGAAATTATGAATAAAAAGTTGTTTGATGTATTATTCGTTCAATTTACAAAAATCAATTAACCACTCCATGCGCGAATTACTTTTGCCATAACGTTGTATTTTTTTGCTTTCATTTTGAAGCATATAATCATATTAAAAACATAAAAATGTTTTTAATAATTTTTTCAACTCTTTTCGGTCCATTTTTTGCACTTTTACGCAAAAAAATCGTATTGCATGTAAAGTCGTAAAATGCATTGTAAATCTATTATCATATGCAAAGTAAGAATGCAATTTGAATAAAATAAGCTAAAAAAATGATCCTTTCATAATTGACGAGAGATACAATAATAGAACTGTGATATATTTAGTGTCGCATCTCGCGTCACACGAATACGCGTGAGTGCGAAAATTAGAACGTTCTGTAGCGTATTCGATAGCAACTCACTCAAGTGTTTAAAAACCTTAACCTAAATTTCGTATGGGTCCTTTAGAACGAGTTTCTACAGCGTGATTTCTATCTTGGGGTTAAAATTGAGATGAATGTATTTTACGAAAGGCTTAAAAATACGATATCTCCATTTTATTAGCGTTATTAATTAGTTAAAAATAAAACCAGGCATATATAGTCGTTATTAATAAATTTAAAGGGTCAAACATCTCAACAATTTTAAACACCCTTCATCTGTTTCAATAAATGTAATTTGTTGGACATAATGTTCAAAAAATTACTATAAAATCTAAAGATAATTATTTGTATAGATTACTTGATCAAAATAAACACATAGCTTGAGTTTTTAATATGTACTATACTTTTACTGATACTGGAGATGCTTTTTTAAAAACATGTAACTTTTTTTGACAAATATCATAATAAATAATAAAAGTTATATATTTTGTATTAAAATATCTTATTATATTTTTTTTATATAAAAAGTAATATCATGTTGTTATCGAACTATCTATAATTTATATATTATTTTAAAACTAGTGTCAAGACATTGATAAATTCTTCATAAATATATTTAAATAAAAATGTATTCTAAAAATAAAATAGTTCTTTTTATGCTTCAGAATTTGGTCGATATTATGGATTTTTTAATTAATCAATATAACGCATAAATGACAAGCCTCTCTCGAGACTGAGCTCTTGCTGCATATTTCACTCGCACCTGGCACACCGTACCGAATGCGAGGGAGAAAATATTCTCGACCGTGGCAACAGTAGCGAATAGTGTTTTTTTTATTTTTTTCAAGGACAATAGTTATTTATAATATTTAGACAAATTCAAAAAGTTTGGGACATGTAGGATTTATATTAAAAGAATTATTCAAAAAAAAACTTTAGGTTAGCTAAGATAAGTTTTAAAATCATATAAATTTCCAATTGAATGAAATTTAACTTTTAAATTCATAGTTTTTTAATTTCTCATGGCACGATTTATATTTTATATCTCACTATCATTCATTTTTTGTTGAACTCATCTTTGCAAATACATATATAGTTGTCTAATATAATCAAATGTTAGAAGAAATGTAGTATTTGTTATTACATCTGCTATTTTATTAATGATTATTTACTGTAATATGTTTTTCTCAGAATGAATCATTATTTATTTGAAATAAAACCAAAAGATGCTATTGGAAAAGTCTGGAAATCTTTATCCCATCGTCCCCTAAGTAAAACTGATCATTATTAGTACACATTCCACCCCAGGCTACAATCGTTGAGCTACGTCATCCGCGATTGCAGTATCATCCTTCACGTTGGATTATTGGATTTACATAGTCTCTGAAATCCATCAATTTGTTATAATTGTAATTATTATAGGATAGAGACAACGCTGATCGCATATAACCTTAAGGAAATGGCTGACCTAATTCGTAGAGTAGATCACATGAGCCGAAAGCTACGATAAACATATTATAAGTGATAAGTCTATCTAGGCTCGACAACGGATATAAGCATTGCATCGTCCTTAGAAGATGATTATCAAGAAAACAAATAAAATCAGCTATTATCTGTAAACACTATTTTTCTATTTTGCTACAAATGTTACCATAAAAAATTAAAAGCTCAGGTATTACATTAGCGTAAAACATTAAACTTGTCTTGTAACTGAAAGCTCCATATTAATTCATAAAATTCACCCAAATTTTCCTCGCCGTCTCGTTCACCTCAATTAATCATTATCCAACATAATATTTTATTTCGTAACAAAATCCTATTTTTTTGTTCGCCATATTTTTTTGGCGGGGGTCATTAAAAATTGGTTTTGATCGCGGTATCTATGATTAAGACAGATAGCCCGTGTTTCGGTACCGTTTGTTTCCGCCGATTCACAGTCATTAATCAGGGTTGCCCTTTAAAAAAAATCACGTCATAATCGCGAATATAATCCACCACCCTTAGTTTCGGGGAGAAATTCTTCATTTCGCGAGGGGCGTTTAAAAAATTGCACGAATTTCCGATCTCGTTCAATCTTCGGAAAATTAAAGAAAGTCCCGTAGCATTTTAATCGCACGCCGTATTTCATATTCATCGTCTCCATGGCAATATAATCCTTTAATTTTCATCTGGATATTTTTTTTAATCTGTATTTTAATTATGTACGTAATAATGTGCAAACAGGGAGATACTCTTCCCCGAAGCAATTATTGGGCCGGCGATCTTATCATAAAATTTATTATTTTTTTATGAATCTGGCGGATAATTTTTTCGGGCATAAAATATCATCGTCATCCCTTCCGGTTACGGCTCGAATATTCGGTAATTTCGTATTGAAGCACTTCACGGAATCGTATTAAAGATTAACCATCTGGAGCCGACCTCATTATCTTTGTGAAAGATGTAATTTGTACGATGTAATATCTTGTAATTGTTCATTAACAATAAGTACGATTGAGCATGTTTGACTTTGGTATAATTGGCGGTGATAAATCATATTGTCTGAAATTAATTGATTATTCAGGCTGAAGACAAACTTCATACAGTGTCTGTGAAAATTGAAAAATGAAATATTACCAGTGCTCATTCGAATAATTCGACTATCATTTATTTTGTATCAAATATTTAAAGATGCCTGATATTATAATTTAATTTTATCTTTGTTAATTTAAAAACAAATTTAAACAAAAATTATTTCCAGATACTAAATAAGTCAAGATTTATTTAATAATTATTAAACCATTATTATAATCTGTATTATTCATATTTCACGATATACTTGTCCGAGGAAACATTATAAAATAAATTAATTATGATTTATTATATAAACAAAGATATAATGCGTATTGTTTAAATATGTATTATAATTAACTTTAATATTTCGTACTATAAATCATTTAAATCAATCATTGATATACAAATTATGTTCAGATTTTTTAAAGCGTATTATTTATTTCAATTTAAATTTATTATTTTAATTATTAATTTATTTTAATTATTTATTGTATCTCTATATATTAATAATAAAAGGAAAGTTTGAATAACCCTTTGCTTGCAGCAGTGTCTCGCTCATAATAAAAAACTACGATGTATCGTATTTCGGCAACGAAAGGGTTAAACATATTTTAACATTATTATTTTTGTGCTTATTTCTTTATTAGAGAGATATTTTAATAAATAATTGATTAAAATCAGACAATTTAGAAGTTACATTGAAAGCCTAAAATTAAAAATGACATAATAAATCAATTTTTCTTCACGATCTTTCATAATGTCTCTTCAAATGTCGTTTTTCTTCGAGTCTTTTATCTCTCTTAAATATCATTTTTATTTCTATATTAAAATATAAAATTTATATTATTTGCTTGACTATTATTTGAGAGTCTAGTAAGACCCATACACTCAGCGAGTGAGTGTCTCGTGGTTGGAAAATGATGATGATGATGACATAGAATTATATTTTTCTACCAAATTACATTGTATACCATTTAAAAATATATGCACGGCAATCGCCTCCTATAGCACCGTGATAAGGACCACGCTTTAGAAACCTGCCCTATAGAAGGCTAAGCATCCTTCAAAATAGTAAAGTTATTTTTTTAATTGGGTAAAATGAACGAAATCTATACATCTAACATTTTTCTATTCACATATTTTAAATGACTCTGATCCATTTTTAGTTTGTTCACTTGCGCGAGTTATATTTTGTTTTCACCCAAACGGGGTTTTAATTTAATTTTTAAAATTTATCTTTTTATAGAACGGAGCACTATAGGAGAGATTGTAGCAATCATTATAGCAGACTGTTATAATATATTTTTTCTATAAAAAATAATACAATATAAAGTGTTTGTACTTCTAATCAAAGCTTTATGTCCAATCTTAATAGCATATTTTGATAAGCTTTAATCTAGCCGTCACGATGGGGTCCCTAAACTCTTTAATATAAATCCTACATGTCACAAACTTATTGTATTTGTCTAAAATGTCTAAAGAATTCATATTATTTATAATCAATGTAATTAATTGTCTGCAATTGCGAAAAAATAAATAAAAACAACAATATTCACTGTAAAAACAATATTGCTACTGTTACTACACGCGTAATGTTTTTTCTCTCTCGCATCCGATTCGAAGTGACGAGTACGAGTGACACGTGCGGCGAAATCTCATTCTGCGGCGGGACATCGCCGAGAGAGTTGTCATATTAATTTGTTAAAAAATGCAAAATATCCACTAGATTATTAAATATATCGTGAATAACTATTTTTAATCTTAAAATAATCATTTTTTTCAAAAAATGACACGGTAATAATGAAGAATTTTTCAATATCTTGACTTGAAATGCTTGGGGTGTGTGAGAGACCCCTTTCGGACAACGCGGCCAATATGTAAAATGAATTTTACAGCTTTTTTAATTTTACAAAATTGCTGAAAATAACATATATATATTATGTTATAAACAGTGCAAAAATATGTACATGTTGGTGTACACATATCCTTGTGTGCATAAATAAATCTGGTCTCTAACGAATTTCTCACCACAGAGCAAGTATACCCTGGGAAGGAAAACCCTAATCTGTTGACCAATAATTGATCTAGTCTCGATATTCTAGCTCCTCTTCCTTCTTTCTACACGATGAGGTCTTTCTAATGATGAAAGGATTGCTATTGCGCTACAGGGTTATAATCACTTGCGATTTGCTACTTGAGACTCGTTTTGGGCAGATGCATATGTATGCCCATGCATATTCATATAGGTGTAAGTGTGTGTGGTTACTCGCTACTTGTCACTCGTGACTCGTTAAAAGCAGATAACGCCTTAGAGAAGAGAACAAATGAATACCGAGGCAAACCCCCTCCTACTTGCCTGGACACAGTCGAGAGGGTAAAATCCGATACCAACATAGTAGAAGATGTACGCCCAATGCCAGCAATGGCCAAGAGAGGGAAACTCTTTACAAAAAACCGTATACCAAGACGACTCGGGTCCCCGCGGTATGGACACGAAAGGGGAGCCCTCGCGTCACGTGAGACTCAAGTTCCTTTGGCCTCGACTACCATGCGAGAGTTTGGTAAGGCCCATGCCCTCAGCGAGTGAGAGCCTTGTGACTGGCAAATGATGATGATGATGATTTATATAATATAAGATCATATAATTGTGATATGTTTGATTTATTTATGTTAAAAAATATACTTAATATTAACCTTGCAACCCATTGTTTGCCAACTTTAATAAAAGTTGGCAACAATGGGTTGCGTTATTAAGCTGTATTAAACTTTTGCGTGTCACTCTCTAATTATCCTGTTGATTTTTTAACGTATATGTAGCCTAGTTGACGTACATTAATATATAATGGTTACTATTATAAAACAATAAATAATAATTAAAACAAAGATATAGATCAATGTATTTTACGTATATATATGATGAATTTATTTTTATTATTATTTTTTAGAGAAATCACTAATATCGTATGCTCTTAAAGAAACTCTCAAATATTATTTCATGTTTTTCTATATAACCCGGAATAGCAGTTTACCATTACATATCACAGATTCGTTCATCCACAATAATGTTTTAATGGTTTTTGCAGCGATTTCATTACTCAGGTCCCTTAAGTTTTTGCAGCACTTTCGCCCACCGCTCATCGATTTGCCCAAAGACGCGGTCGACAATGGTTTTCGGTGAAATTCGGCGGAGTGGGTTGAACGATTCAAACCATAAAAATAGATATCCTTTTCCATTGTTCACGTCCTTTTGTACTATACGTCTGCCGGATAAATCATATCTGATCGCCTTTATGGATCACGCATATAGGTTACACTTGTCTATTTAAAGGACGTATCTCTGATGACCTACAGCCTCGGTGAATGGCGGCCCGGGTCTGCCCTCGTGGCCGTTTTATTGTTTGCGGACATACCTTCTCTTGTAGCCGATGAATGAAATATGCTTAATTCCGGATTATCAAGATTGTTATTTTTTTCCGAGAGAAATTAGGGGAATCTATTATTAAACCTGTTATTCCTGCGCAACGCTCCTTATTCAATCTCCGATATCGAACGTTCGATTCAGCTTGTAATAAATTAACCGCCGATCCTTGACATTACATCCTTGGCGGAATACATCAATCACTCGTTTTTTTGCGCGAATTTATTGCCGACTCAGTTTGTCAGCGTTTTTCATCGGCGACACGCGTTCCACCCGCCGATATATATCCGACCTAATTTTCCGATTATCTCGAACCGGGTTCGGTTTTCTTTTGTAATTCACCCGGCATGTATCGAGTTTGTTCTAAAACAAGCCGTAACATATATATATATATATATATATACGCGGCTTATATAGCCAGGGATGCTTTACACAATCTTCATCTTATTAGTTACTGTCAGGCCGGATCAAGATAAGGCAGGCGGAGTTGTGACTTCACAAAACTTGGGGCATTACTCTTTCATTACACGGCGTCGGATTTTAATATTCAACGGCTTTCTAATTTCCCCTGTGTTGGTTTTATTCCACACTCTGGATGATGCCAAATCCCTCCCTGTCGTCTCCTCCCCAGCCAAGATCAAAGTTCAAGTAATCACTGTGGAAGAGAACAGATTTCTTTTCAATTTATGCTACAGGATTTTAAATATCGCTCACAGCTCACTAAATATATATATATGTATATACGACATGCTCATACATTATTAATAATCTGCCGCTGTGAAATATGAACTAATTTTTATTATTACCGACAGAGAAATTAGTATCGCGTTTCTCCGCCGGAAATGGATCGGACACTCGTTCCGGTGCACGTGAACTCTCTTTATTTATTTTCCGTCTGATATGTTTTTTCACAGATATAATTCAGTATTTATTTTCTGAATTGCTTCCTTGAATTATCGAAATTTAAGTCTTCCCTGCAAAATTTTGATTAATTTAAATTAAATTTCCAAGAATATTAATTTAATTAAATACGTCGATATTATATAGACTTTACTAGTCCAGTGGTTCTTAACCTTTTTGGAGGTACTGAACCCCACCAGTTTCACACGCGTGTTCACCGAACCCTTATATCATACGTCGTATTATTTTTCATAATATCGTGTAATAAGTCGGGTGTGTGTTTTGACCTCCACCGAACCCGGGAGACTGACTCATCGAACCCCTGGGGTTCGATCGAACCCAGGCTAAGAACCACTGGTCTAGTCACTATTATCATTTTTTTTTGTTAACGATGTCAATTTATTTATTTAACATAATATTATACATCTTAATAGTATTTACAGTTTTACTCGTTTGAATTTTATAATATGAAAGAGTTTTTCTTCGCTAAACCTACATATCCTGAAATAATTCTAATCTTATATTATCATCATCATCAATTGCTAGCCACGAGATACTTGCTAAATGTTTGGGCCATATCAGACTCTCGAATAGTAGTCAAGGCCAAGAGAGCCGAGTTCTTATAATGACGTGATGACTCTCCTTTTATGTCAATACCACGGTTGCCAAACCAGTCTTGGTATACGGTTTTTTATGAAGAGGTTTCCTTCTCTTGGCCATTGCTGGTATCGGATTTTACCTTCCTTTTTGTGTATAGCTGAGAGGGATTTGTCGGTATTGGCTTTCCTCTTCTCTAGGGGTTCCGGCGTGACGAGTCACAACTATCATTAACCTTATTGCGTATTAGCAATACTTTCACCCTAGCAAGGACGTTTGCAAAAGAGAGGTCCGCTTAGTAAGGAGAAAGAGGGAGCAAAAGTATCAAAACTTAGTCGATTATCGACCTTCATTTAGGGTTTTCCTTCCCAGGGCGTATTAGTTTTATTTGTGAAAAAATTGGCAGAGTAATAGAAGATAATAGAAATATAATATATATACAGTCAACCCTCTTATAGCGCTCTTTGCCATAGAGCAGCGTGTGCGATAGTCCCTTCTATAGTACTTAATTCTAGAGCGCCATTTTCTACAAGACGCTAAATTTTTAGTTTCGAATTACATATTTCGTAAATATGTAAAACATTGCCTCGAAAAAAAATGTCAATGTCCTTTGGTTGATTATAAAATATAACACGAGCTTGTGAACAGATTAAAAATAGAACAAGGTCATTTAAAATATGTGAAAGGAAAAATGTTTGATGACATGATTTTTGATGATTTGTCATTGACATGGAAATACGAATATTTTAATTATATTTTCTAGTATTTAGCACTTAATCATATGTTTTGGTAATATATTTTATAGTTTTGCTGGCAATTAAGGTTTTAATTGTGTTCTCCATCGTATTTTACAACATATTGTATCTTGTATCTTTCAAATTAAATCTGAAAATATATCTTGGGACTTAAACATTTTCTAATATGATCCTTGAAACTGCACATTTGTCAGGCATCACTGTTTCATCCTTTCGAAAGAATTATCTATTGCTCATTTATAACCATTATTTTCATATTTCTTTGATATTTATTTAAATTCGTTTGAAATTCAATAGTGGCGTAGAAAAAATGTTAAATTTCGCAGAATAATCATCGTTGGAAAAATTATTATTTTTTCCATAAATTTTATTTCAAAGCTCCGAGCAATTACTCGTTTTGATAAATCTGCAGACCGTTACGCAAATATTTTTTCTGCATTTAATATCCCACTATTCCACGGAGCCGTTATCCGCTCTTTTTTGTACGTGATGTATACGGGATCAGTCGGATTAATTGAAAATTGTATTGTTACCAGATACCGAAATAACAGCAACGAAATTCCATTACCATTTTAATGTGTTGTAATTTGAGTTAACGCCGGCCATTTTTTTTCTCACACAAATCTGACCGGTTTTTTTGACAAATTCGCGATCGATGTTTGAGTTTAATATGAAAACTTTCATCCGTACGTATAAACGAGGCTTTATACGGATACATGATGGAAACTCGTAAATTGGCGGGGAGAGGTCGTTCATTACTCCCCCCACCCGGAGGCTGTTGTATAGTTTTACGAGGGAAGTTTTATACCCGAAACTCATAAGCAGTTTTTATTAGATTAATTCTGGAGCTCAATATGTGGTACCAAATTATTTGTATGATGATGCGGGTCGCCGATGTAACGTGACACTCTTTTTATTGTTGAAGGACCCACACACAATTAACGGCTCCGGAAGGCCAATATGCATTGTATTAGTGAGACAATGGAGATTTCGAGCCCCTTTCTGGAGAATGGAAAAAATCGAGTATAGAAATTTATTTCAAATATTTTTTTTTTATTCCGGCTAACCCGGTCTATTATTTATGACTCGCTCGGAAAAGTGTAGTCATATTTTTCATGCGGCAAAGCCCTGTTTTAATTTTAACTATAATTTATCATCGAAATTTACTTGCGCTCTAGTTTCTGCTTTTTGAGTAAATAAATCATATAATAAAAAGTTTATATATTGTTCGGGTAATATTAGGGTTAGTGCTTATTTGTATTAGTTTGGGTATACAGAGCTTCGGGTTGAAAATCAAAGCTCCGAACCTTATTTCCATTTTTGATGAAGCGATGACACAACGAACGCGAATTTAAAATAATATTCGCAATAATAATACTACATATACATATAAAATACTTCTATAACTGCATACTAAAACGTTTATTGCAGTGAAATGCAGTATTGGAATATGAGCCATGGCTATAATCATTTACTGGACAATCAAAAAGCTATCACCATAAAGCTTAGACAATAATAGTCCATTTATACAATCCTATATCGCTTATAATAATAATCGATAGTAAAGTTATGTTATTTATATTTTAATAGCATAATATAATCATTCTGTATATTTGTTAAGTATAAGTGCACTGTTAGAGCTGATCCCCTGCCCCTGTGGTCACCAGGACACGTCGCCCGTCTTGTTTGTGGTCGGAGACCTCCCCAGGACTCTTTCAAAAGTAATTTCCGGTCGCAGTGGGCTTCCGATATCCGGTACCGTGCAGAGAGCCACTATGGGGCGCGTTGCACATTTGCTATGTGTCACCGGTACAACAAGAGTGATGATACCGCAAAAAAAAAAACGGGGAATTGGCGGGGGACAACCCCGGAGACAATGAACACGTCCAATGGAAATATTGAATTTTTTTTTCACTGCGACTGAAATTGCATCTCCTGCAAACAATTCGCACATGGCCGCCATACAAATTGAAGGCTTTGTGCGAAATATTCAATTAAGCCACATGAAAATTAATTTGCGCAATATTAATCATTTGAAAACCGCGATTTTGATTGATCGTATGCCAATATTCAGTCAATATTAGCGATGCATTTTATCATTTGTGATTAATGTTTATTTTTATTTTTTGTTTCAGGTGAGCTTTTGTTTGAATCTGCGTTAAACTATTTTTCCAAGCACAGCTTTGTTCATTTTTTCTCAACAAAAATCGTAAGTATTCAAGAGGACAACTATCGTCAAATGGTACTACACCATTTATTTTATAATACACTGGCGTATTGCCCATTCTCCATCCATGGATATCAGTAACCAGTATTTTATTGGCACGGAAACATGTGTGATATACACTCGTGGTGGATTCATTTCACGCACTGCTAAATTTTGGAGTATATAAACTATTACTGCTGAATTTTTCGAGCAATAATAAATACATGTTTAATGTATCAGATTGGTATAAACCATAATTATGGTGTTAAATGATTTTATGAAATACGCTTCTGTACACTATTACATTTATACAGTCAAATGGAATACAGCTAACCCTCCTATAACGCTCCTTGTAATAGTGTGGCTTGTGCGACACTCCCTCCTATTTTACAAAATTCAATTAAACCTAATCCCAAATTTGGTATGGTTGCGTAGTCTTCTATAGGGCAAGTTTATATGGCGTTGTCCCTATCTCGGCGCTATAGAAGGCTTAACTATGTAACCTAGTTAGAATCGTATATACGATGCTAGCGCCCGATAAGGCTTAATAGCGTAAATATTGTAGTAATATAATTAGACATGAAAAAGGACGTTAAAGAAAATGTGGAAAATTTTAAAATCGTATTGGATACTTGATGTTATTTATTTATTTAAATTTACCAAATAAAAACAGATTCACATATACTGTTCTTTTACTAGGATATGAGTATCTTTATTTTTGTACCCAGGATCCATCTGAAGATGCTACTGGGATAAACTCTATAAGCTCAAACCTTAACCTTTTGCACTTTAATAGTTTTCTAAATAAGTTTCTACCAACTTTAAGCTATTTTGAGAGAATTTGTTAAATTTCGCAAGTGTTGCAAAAAATGTCGTTTATTTTCTTGCTCCTTGAATCTCTCGATTTGAATATACCATACAATCCTTGTACCTCTTCCCTGGGTTATTATAAATAAAATGGGAAGTTCCATCAAGCCGTTGATCTCGATCGCATCTCATTACATTTTTTCTCAAAGCATGCTTAGTACTAATCACGTTAAGGTCTGTAGAAACGCATGTCTTAGAATAACCAAGTAGAAGTATCTAGAAACAATTCTTTGTATCTCTGTCACCAGTAACTGGTGTAGAGATGCGACTATCCCGGGTTAGGTTGACCCGGCTGCATAGCCATCCAAAGGCAAATGCTGGGACAACTACCACTCCCTACATCTTGCCCCGTCCTTCTATTCCTAGGTCGTAGCGGCAATGAGGAAACTCGTACGGATGGAAGCAATGCCACACCCGATGGCTGTTATTGCTAATGCGTAGTGTTGGCCTACCGGACAAAAGAGTGGCTCGCCCCTCCGAAAGCTAGTGGATCAACCTGCACCTGGATTACGTAGCCAACTAATGTTGTTCTTGGCGTGCTCCGAAATGAAGGAGGAAACCCCAACAACGACGAGCATGCGAAGAATGGCAAAGTAAAAGCCATACGAAATCATCAGATGTTGACAATTTTTTTTCACATTCCAGATGACAAATGAATGATCATATGATAAAACAGAATATAGAGTGGAGATGTAAGGAGGCTTATCGAAAATAAAATCTAAGATACTCCCCGTCTTGTTTTAAAATAATTGCCGCGGGAAAATAATTCTATCCAATAAAAAGCAATCTTACGAAACATTCTCAAACCCCAGTTTTGCGTCCTCAGGCTTGTGCACCCGCAGGAATATACCCCCTTGCCGCCTCAGGTACGACTCTGACCATTACACAATGTTTCAAATGAAAAAAATAATAGTTCGTATAGCATTTGAAGCATTAGCTGAACTGAGTAAAAAATGTCGAGGCCACCTCGACATCGGAGTTTGAAGGGTTAAAATTACCCTGGCCAGGTAGGAATTCTAGGGTCTAAAATTCCAGCTAACATTTAACCTGGCTCTAATATCTGGAAAGAAGAGATAGGTAGTCTGCCCTCTGGAGGAGAGGAATCCCACCTCTCCTACCACTGATCAAGAGCCGATTCGCTGACGCGTGACATTAGGTTTGGCAAATATTCGAAAGTATCACCTTCTGTAGATAAGTCATTGTTACATTTAGAGATAAATATAGATCATCGATGAGGATCAAGTAGTTATTTTCTGAATGGCACTACAACCTCTTGGGGGTTTACCCTCGTTAATAAGATTTTCCCATTTGTTTCTATTCAAGCCGAAACCTTCTAATTTATCATATTTAGTACCTTGGTTTTTTTTACGTTACTATCTTGTGGTAGGATCTTCATTCTGTGAGGAGTTTGTGTCCATATTTTTTTTTAACATCCGAGAAGCAGGAAAATCTTATTTCTTTATCTTAAAATCAATTGAGTGATGTCACATTTATTTTAAATGGATTATTAACCTAAATGTGGTTCTCTCAAATGCAAAATTACAACAAAGAAGGTATCTTTCTTACCATATCCGAGTAGAAATCGACCAGTGTCGTGGTTTGACACTGGGAGGAATATTAGTGTGAGAAACTCATTACCCTTGCATCTTTAGAATCTTTATTTAATTCTTATATGGGCGAATGGCGCTTTGGAATCTTTCTGTAGTGCCATCTATCCTTCGTAGTCAAATAAATAATGATATTTGACCCATTTTTCAAAAAGGTTCGTTATCACTGATCTATACGAATTCTGAATTCCTATTTTATACGTATTGATATCATTTTTTACACTGATTTAAATAAAAAATATAATATTATTTTAACAGTTCATTAACTATCCCTACGTTTTTCTCTAGACTTTGCGTATTTGTTTATTATTAATTTTTCACATTCATATGTAAATTTTTGAATATTAAAATAAAATATTGTATTCGTTAATAAGTAAGATGAGTCCAAGGACGTTGCCATATGTAACTCCGGCGTGTGTATGTAAGTCTTCTCAAGAGGATTCTATCTACCTGAGAATAATAATGAGCATAATTTTGAAATACTGTTGTAGGTAAACATGACGACCGAATCCTCTTTTTCCAATTATTTTCCGTCTAACGCACGACGCTACGTAAGATCGAATAATATTTTATTTTTATTCGAGCCCCGACGAATTTATACGCAATTAGCGTCCGGTCCATCGCGTCGCCAAATTGCCCGGACGTAACTTTGTCCCACTCTCGGAATCGATCCCAGCACGTGTCACCGGACACGGGTACTCGGGCCTCTGCGGGTTTTCCGGCAATCTTGAAATATGTTAAGGGCTTTAATTGCGTGAAGGTATCCAAACATTTGTAACCCTTTAAAGTAAACGGCAAACCGTGGCCGCCCAAAAATCCGGGGCTTTGATCCCGGCCGGAGCACGTCCAGATTATTGCCGGGTCCTCTCGATGGGGGGCGAAGGTCCTTATTTACATTTCGCACGTTCGGCATCCTCTTCCCGATGATCGGAGATCCCCCTGGCTCACGTGCCCGCCTTTAATCTTGTTTACTCCAAAAAAATATCTTATTAAATGTGTCTGGCTCTCTTTCCGTCTCGGCGCCCTCGGCGAGATCCAGCGGGACGGAGAGGGACTCCTCCGCAACCCCAATTTTTGGGCTATGAACGCGCCATCTTGATGTAATGAGACCGCCGGGCCCGATAATATTTCGGAAACGATTTATTATTGCACATCACACAGTATAATTACGCACCCCGGTTACTTTCACTTTTTTTTAGCGCTCCTAGTTTCGCCATTTTTGAGACTTTCTGAAGTTTGTATTAAAAAAAAGATGAGAGCCGAGTCAAAGTTTTAATGTATTCTGCAATATCTGCGGATGAAATCTTCTCACTTCGCACCGGGATAGGTTTATATACATTTTTTTTCGGCCAATTTATTGTTATTATGTAATCTCGTTTAACTGCCACGCATTTTAATGCAAAATTACGTTTAAACTTGATAATGCCCCGTCTAATATGCGGTATAAAAATTCAGATACTAATCTAAAAATGTCGCCGTATTAATCTAATTTTCTATAAACAATACTCGCTAATTAAATTAGTTCGAAAAATATTTTTTATAGCACTGCGCTGCTAATGGATTTTCTTTAACCCATAAAGCGCTTTAAAGTTTTCGCACTTTACTTACGAGCGATTAAATCTTTGAATAATATTTTTTAAACATGAATTTACTATATTTTACTATCTCGAATGTATCTGTAGTTAGATATCAATTACGACAATGGCTCTTGAAATATAACTTTACTCGAGTACTTGAAACAATTGACCTAATGGCATCGCTATCCTATGGAATATTGTTCAAACAGACATTAATGAAAATTTGTCTCGAGAGTTTAACACCCAATCTTAACATTAAATACATATTTCATAAGTAATCTTACCTTTTCTAATGCTTTCCATTGTTTGGAATATTTTCTATTTGTAGTTTATTATTGTTATGATTTATGTTATATGTTTATGCTTGTATTGCATTTGGAAGCTCTTGCTATGAACAATTGGTTAAATATTTATTTGGGTACGGCCAAAAATATTTTTAAATCACTATAAATATTCATTTATTAGAAATACTTAAAAACGGTGTAATAATCAGATTTTTTTGTTAAAACAATAATTTGGCGCGAAACAAATCAGCATAATTTTCAAATTCTTTTACATCAATACAGTTAAACCACTACTAACACTAAAATCTGGACCGTGTAATTTGGAGTCTTGTAATTGGGAGAGTGAGGCCGTCCTGCTGTGTGCGTGTAGCCTGGCACGTGTTGAATACACAGACGCTAGCCAACGTTTGACTGTATGTGAATGCGATCGCGCAATTGGGGGATTTGCGGCGAATATTTCAACTCAGCGCGTAATTCGGGGTACTGTAATTGGGGGTTCCACTGTATAACGTATTATACTAAATGAATTTTCTCTGAAAAATATTTGTATTTATCCATTGCGATTTTCAGCATGCATTAAACCCAATTGTGAAAATACAGCTAACGCTCGTAAAGCGCTCCCTGCTATAGAGCGGCGTGTGCGGCAGTCCCTTCTATACTACTTTCTTCTAGATCGCCATTTTCTTCGAAACGCTAATTTTTAATGTGAAATCACATGTCGTTAAAATTAAACATATTGACTCACTAAATATCCAAGTTGATAACAAAATAAAACATAAAACTGTGAACCAACTAAAAATTGAACAAGGTCAATTAATTTCGGAATCGAAAAATGTTTGATTTATTGATTTCAATCTATTTACAAATTACAAATAACCCATCCTTCACGGCGGCCCGAAAACAAAGCGTTTCAAGACACATTTTAAAAAAAACTGATTATTCTATGAATTAAAATTGTTATTTATAATAAATAATGCTTCATAATTTGGTCTATATTTTTAAATAATCAATATGATGCGTAAATGACAACGCTGTCGGCGATGTTTTGCAACAGACTAAGCGCTCCCCGCACGTGTCAATCGCAAGTTTCATTCGTGCTCAGTATATCGTACCGGATGCGAGCAAGAAAAACATCGCGCCTGCAGCGAATATTATTTATAATATTTATTCTTTGGACTGTTTGAGACAAGTACAAACATTTGTGACGTATAGGATTTATAATAAAAGAGTTATTCGAGAAAAATCTAAGACTTAGGATCCCAAATCGGCACGGCTAGGCTCTAAGCGCTATAGCAGGGTTGATTTTACCGAGTTTTATTAAAAAGATAATTATATAATTATGTTATTTGTAATAAAATAATATTGATAATAATAATTATTATTTTTTGGGGCGGATTCTTCGACGAACAAAAATACCTTTTTTATATTTAAGATTTAAGTTTAGCTAAGTCATTTTGTTTCTCTTCCCAGATAATAAAAAAATAACTTCCCATGATTTATTAATATTTGAAAACCACTGTTACAGAACCACTGTTACAGAACCACGGTTACAGAACCACTGTTACAGAACACTGTTACAGGACCACTGTTACAGAACCACTGATAATATGCAATAGAGGTGCGAAATGGTATATTGAAAAAAGCATGATTTATCAAAAATGAGTTTTCCTTATTCATGTTTTAATAGTTATGCATATATTTATTTTTAAATTGATTAAGAATTATACTTATACCATTTAGGTTTTCATTAAAAAAAATCATCTACTATGGAAAACATATATATTTTTATAAAAAGCTTATTTTTATTATTTTGTGGGCCCGAGGCATATTGAATATATTTCAATTTACGATATTTAAATATTTATCTCAATTCTTTCGATGAAAAATTCAATTATGATTCGATCCAACTATTGGTGTTTAATTTAATTTCTATTTAAATTCGTAGATTTAGAATAAGCGTTATATTTTTTTCAGGAAGTTTTTCATATTGAATTATTAAAAATACGTTTTACGAGCGCGCCAGAAATAGAATATGTACGCAGAAACATTTGATCTCTGTGGACCGTGGGAGCATTCTCGGCTTATTCAGGAAGCATCTCCAGCGGCACGCATGGTTCGCTCGTATACGACACGCATCCTATTACGCAACAAAGTGCGTTGTATCCGACGACAACGCGTTTATATAAATAACTAAGCTATTTTAAAGTACACAATGCCCGGCTTCCTTCCGCCTACCGTCCTGTAGGACTCTTACGTGGCCGCAATGCGAATACGGGTACCGCTCCAGCGTTTCGCCACATTTGTCGCGTCCTTTTGTCGCGCCATTCGGCAACCGTTTCCTGTAATCTGCACGACATAAAGCGCGCCAAATTTGCAATTCATCATCGCTCGTTGAATTTTTCATGTAATGATGTAAAACAACATGATTCGACAAAAAAAACATTGTCCGCAATCTTCATTAACGAAGCTAGCCGCCTTTAAATTTATTATTCAGTCGCTCGAATTCACTGAGTCGCATGGCACTATTTTTTTTCTACAGCATCCCTCAGCCTTGGATCAGTGGGTCGAGTATAATCTGGATTCTAAAAATGGCACCGTTTATTAGTTACACGGACAATAAAGTTTAGTGACGAATCAATGACTTTCGGCCGAAAACATCTCCGAAACACAGTCGCCGAGTCGCTCGAGCAAATTAGCACACTGCCAAATGGATCGTGTCAATTTATGACTCTTATCGAGTTTTATTCAGATTCTACCCCCGAATCAATTTCTAATATTAATATTATATCGCGCATTATCCGATACCCCGATATAACTTTGTACATCCGATATTTATATACGAGTTTCGCCGTAATTGCAAAAGTTTGCGTGGAAAATACGATTCTGACCTTTCGTTACATATTAAACTTTCATAGGTCCACGACATTAATTTTCAATATCGGTAAATATATATTTTAAATTGACCTAAACTCCGCTAAATTTGTAACATAGATACTTTACATCATTGCTATCGGTCTTTGCAGACTCTACTTGTCGGAGGAATCAGAAAATTCTTGCTAGACATGCCTACCTCCATAAACATCAATGGAATTTTATACTTAATCATTAATAAACTTACTAAAATAATTATGATTAAATCAGTTGTAGATTATTGTGCATTGCATCTCAAGATTTAATTTAGCCTCCAATTCAGCTTATCTTTGGCGATCTGTCATGAGTATCTACACTGTTCATCCTAATTCAAAAACTAGTCTAATGTCAATGTATCTACATATTTTTCTTAATAGCCCCGAAAATCTTTAGCAAAACCTTATCTTAACCTTCTCCACTCTGTGGGTTAGACATATTGGCCCAAACAATTTTTCAGCAAAAAAATTGAACCACGTTTTTTCTATTTATTTATTCAAAAAACATGTATTTTATTGAATAGGATATCTGATCAATCCCTATTGATGTTTGTTATTCATTTTAATAATCAAAATCTTTTTTTATATTTTCGTAAAATACAATTAATAAGTGCAGCACCCCCAAATATTTTACCCATCAGCTACCACTTTTAAAGTATACGATAAACAGTGATAGGAAAAAAAAATCTGTTGTGGCAATCCAACATTCGTAACTGGACTGTGTTGGGAGACACAGAATTGCTCCAGATCCCCAAAAATAAAGAAAGAATGGAGATGGACAAATCACTCAAATAAAATGAAGTACATCAAGGGATCATCTGCAATCTTGTTTTGGCAGTTTAGGGATTTGAGAAGTTATAAATTTCATAATATGTTATTATGAATGTGCTGCTCTATTTTTAACCTTCTTACAGTCTCCTAATTTCAAGGTGGAAATGTTACTTCTACTATTTTCCTTGGAAGTTGGTTCTATATATTTTATTCTTGGATTAATCCGTTGAATCTTACGATTCATTCGCCTTAACACTATACTGTCCGCGCGATTACGCGATTTGTGTTCAAATAAAATTAAATATGACCCTCACTGAAAAGGTTTGAGATCTCTGAATTATGGTCGAAAGTAAAAACAACACATTTGTTGTGTGATCGGCCACTAACGTTTCAAAAAAACATAACACAAGATGTGTGTACTCGCCCACTAAGCGTTGGCGGAACGATCGCACACATGTTGTGTGATGTTAAAGATTATCGTTAATAGTTACATAATTACTGAATAAATTTGGACAAAAATACTACATTTGGTTTCCTAAGAAAACCGGAAAAACCCTTCGCTTAAGAGATAGGATAGCTGGATCATTTCTCTTCGAAAGGGTATCTAGGTAAATGCAACTATATGTACTCGTGTACAGATTGTGCTACATTATTAATTTAAAGTAAAGCTACTGCTAACTTAGTAATTGAATCTAGAAGCATATCAAAACTTAGTTGCAAATCTACGACCTGTCTCTAATTTAATCTGGATCTGCATTACTCACTTCATGCTGTTATATTCTCCCCTCAGATATTTCCAATGAAGGACTTAATTCTTCACGCCCAATTAACTGATAATGGATACATTGCTTTCTATGTAACTCGAAGCATCTGTCTTTAGATTCATAGCTTGGACCTGCTTCCGTCTACCAACCAGATGGTCAAGGAATGATCTTCAAGATGTAATGCATAGATTTTTCTAATTTTTTGTCAGTTCAGCATGACACTACACATCATTATCTGAAATATATTTTTCCAGCATCACATAACCAATGCATTTAACTATAGATAAAAAAAATATCTTTCGATACGTATCTTCGTCACTCTGATAGTAGCGTCCTTTGTTTCAGTCGTCTCATTTTTACTGTTTAATTCTAATGTCAAGTACAGATAAACGTGCTTAACAACTTCTAATCATTTTATCATCCCAACGTTCTGGAAAAGTTGTCTGCATTTATCATCGAATCCGTTTAACGGTATTTTTCAATGATTTCATGAGAATCATGTATTCGTGAATCTCAGCAGCCATCAAATTGTGAAAAACCACAGCTGCGTGGAAACCATTAAAATTTTCAATTTTCCCGCGCCCTCCCTCCACTCCCCACGGCACAGTGGCTCGGTTCGCCGAAAATATGGTGTATTAGCATTCATGCGTTCACATGTCATTACCATAAACGTACATATGATCTCGATCACATTTCAAACCATATTCGCATTCAAATGTTAATGCCGCCGTTATTTACATTGTATTACCGGATATAACAGCGCGATTTGGCAACACACGTGTTAAACATTCAAAGTAAATATATTTCACGCTAATACGCCGGGCTCCTCGTGCCGTGCACAATTTGAATACGCAACATTCTTTAAAATAATATGTACACCGGCGAGACGATAAAACGTGATGCTGCGCCGATATTGAGTTTCTTCTCGGGCCGCCTCCTCGCTGCGTGTCTATCCGCGACAGCTTGCTGTAGCCGAACGGTTTAATAACCGAACTCCGTGTATCCGGAATGCGTAGCCGAGTATGTCATACGTGTGAACGATATTGCGTACTGTCGGAATTCGAATAACTTAATTTTGGACGTTTCCACGCGAGGGGTGGGGGCGAAGATGTTACTTTTTGTCGGCGTCGACGTCGTTGTTGTTGTTGTTGTTGAACGTGCTGCAATATGGCGGAGTGTATTGCGAGATGTGATAATACTTTCTTGTTTATTTTTTTTTCTTTTATTAAATCATTGTATATACAGTAAGCGATCACATCTCGAAAGATTACCGAAAACCCAGCGTCCTCTATAAATATATATATCGAGAATATTTTCCATTATAAAATTAAACAATCTCATAATAGTATAACAATTTTACACCAAAATAATAAGAGACAGGCTGAATCAGAGGGATTTTTAGAAGAAGATAAGTTTTTTTTATAATACTATATAGATAAATTGTATGTAAATACTATAAGAATATTTTTTTTATTCGAAATATAAATTATATATTGTTTAACTTCATTGTCAAAATTTTTAAGGTCAAATTAAATATTTAGAAAATATGTAAAAAATTTTTGCCGCGCGAAATAGAGATCAATGCCATTTAGCTGACAAAATTATACAACACGCGTAAACAATTTGTAAAATACAATTAAAAACCTATCCTTAAATTTTATATGGTTGCCTAGTCTTCCATAAGGTGAGTTTCTATAGCGTGGATACTTTCTCGGCACTACAAAAGGCGTGATGGACTGTTTTCAGACGTTTTAATGGTTTATATTAATAATTAATAAATTATTTCCCATTTCTAATTTTATTTTAAAATATATTATTTATCTAATTATGATATTATAAAAATGGACTACCTAATAATACATATTTAAATTTGATACAATTTTGAAAGCGTCGCCTGGCGCGTGGTATGAACGAGACAGATTGTGTTAGAAGAGGGGGACGGAGGTTGAATTTAGTTCGTTGATAATTTATGGACACAATTGACAAACAAAACAATTTTAAGAAATAAAATAATATATGTTTACGACAAATATCATGTTTTGATATGACAAAAACTTTTTGAAATCTTAACTTAAAGCGAAGAAGTTCATCGAAAAATGGTTCCCATGTTATTTTGATTACATTCCGTGCACGCGTTTTCGCGGGCTAGCGAACTCCGGGGTTCAGTCCGTTCACGCGTTTACGCGTGATAAATACAAGACAAATATACTATTAAAATAAACATCTAGCAATCAAAAGATAAATAAATCTCACGCGCGGGTAGGTGACTCATATATTGAATATCGTATAATATTCCCGATTTTTACGAAAACATTGGTAAAAATTCGCGCGAAATTAGCGGACTGTAATGTATTAACCTAGCTGTGCCGATGGGATATATTGGGTACCCCAAGTTTTTTATATTTTATTCGAATAACTCTTTTGATATAAATCCTCTATGTTACAAAGTTTTTGTATTTGTCTAAAAAAATTTAAAGAATAATTACAGTCAGCCCTGCTATAGCGTTTCCTCTAAATCGCTGCTTTTTACAAAATTTCTTGTCAAGCAAAGAGCATTGACCTTTATTTCGCTAGAAATGTATTTATAGATTTACGAAATATCTAAATTGACCTTAAAAATATTAAAATTTTGTAGAAACCGGCGATTCACAGGAAACGTTATGGAAAGGTTGACTGTATTATAATTAATCATTGTCCTTTATTGTCTGCAATTGCAAAAAAAAACTAACAATATTCGCTGCTATCATCTTCCGATGTTTTTTCTCGCTCGCATCCGGTACGTGCGATGTGCTGTCTGTGAGTGAAACGTACAATTGACGCTTGCTTCGAGAGCTCAGTCTGCTGCAAGACATCGTTGTGAGCGTTGTCATTTACGAGTCATATTAATTAGCTAAATAATCCAAATTATCAAACAAATTATGAAGCACTATTGATTACTTATGTGTTTAACCACTTAAGTGCCATCTATTACGCTACAAATGCGACTCACCAGTGAGACGTTGTCGTTAAGATGGTTAATATTTAATGAAAATTTCAGCAAGAAAATGTAGCGTCGATTTTCGTACATATTATACTGTAGTTAACCAAACTGTGCTCTTTTACGTGATGGCCGTAGAGTTAATGTCGCCAATCTGCTGAGCTGTGATCATGGGGCTTCCAACCCCATATCACAAGAAATATAAGAGGTGTTGATATTTTCCAATAACCCGACACCACCTCGGGCCCTATAATAATTTTCTAGTTACCTGCGTATTATGTATATAGTGGGTGGGGTGGGGGGCAAAGTGTGTACATTAATCTGAGGCAAGTTTTAACATAACATTGGATTGCTCTTAGAGCCCCGGTGCAAGAGGAGCCCCTCGCCTCCATTTCCCCCAGGAATAACAGAGGGGGTGTAAGGGGAGCGGCGGGAGGGGCAGGAGGTGCAACTTGCAAAATGTGCAATTACACCCCAATTTTATGGCTTGCCTTATACGGTCTTCAATTACAACGTTACCTCCCCGCCTCTCCGGGAAAACTTTACCGGTATTTTTACCCAGACGTGTTTGCGGGAGCGAGGTCCTGGGATAATTAGTAAAAAGAGTGTAAATTCTCCTCGCATGTACGGCCGGTTCTCTTTCGCCTAATGCGTTTCGTGGCAATTAATGTTTATTAGGCGTAGGGGAGACGGTCGGGAATTTACCAGACAATGGCCGATACCTCGTTACCCGACGAATATACACGTCCAATGGTGAATTGATATAAATTCAGTTAACACCTTCTAGCCGTGACCTCTGCTGGTCGTTTTTCGTTAATCCGCAATTCTTGTTCCGTTGCGGCATTTTCTGTGTAAAAAATTATCATGCCCCATTGTGCACAGATTTTATGACCTCTTATTTTTTGGAATACGTCCAAATCAAAAAAAAAAGAAATCGTTCCGGGCAATATAGATGCCAAAAGTTATCTAGACCGTAAAACTGTATGTAACTTTCCAACTTCCTTTAACGTTGACTGCCATATTTTATAAACCGATTGAATTTTATTATTTAAATAGTTGCCACAGTGTATAATATTTTAAGCTTATAACCAGTGTTATGGCTTGTAGGTAACATGCATATTATTTCAATAATGCAAGTTAACCGCGACTCGGCTAAGTTAGTAAGTCGAATATGTGTCCGACGAAAACTATGAATTTATGTATTTTTTTATAACACCCTGGATTATGTAAGAGGAAGAGACTCATTACCTCCACATGTTTTATAAAAATATAAATGTAGGTATTTTGGCGCGTTGGAATTAATTAATTTAATGCCATAGATCCTTTGTTAATTAAATAATTATAAAACAAATTATATAAATTTTAATCCAGTTCAATTAATATTAAAAATTAACTAGTGTCGTGGTTTGACACTGGGGGGAATATTTGTTTGAGATACTCATTCCCCTTGCATCTTTAGAATCTTTATCGAATATTTATATGGATGAATGGTGCTTTGGATACTTTCTGTTATACCATTTATATAACGTAGTCAAATAAATTAACGTTATTTCAAGTAAACAATAAAAATTATAATATTATTCTTTGATAAATTATAAATTCGAAATGACATTCGCCATATTATAAATCGATTTCTAATCTAATTCTATGAGATTTCATGTTTAAAGAATAAGTTTGACTTTTTAAAAATCAATCCTCAGCATTGTACCTTTTGATAAAAATATCAAATAAGACCAAATAATAAATAAAATCTCTTCTTTGCGACCTTTCAAATTACAAGCTAAAAAAAGTGGCTCAAAATATATCTTATAATAATAGCATTATTTTTAATTTCTATTTTTTATTAATTTTCATTTATCTACTTAAAATAAATGCGCCTAGGCCCATTTACTATAATATATAGAAAATATTCATATTGTGATTTTTCGTTTATTTATCTTATTATTTATTTTTAATTAAATATTCTTCTCTTTTAAAAATTGGTATTGCAATAATTTATTTTGAATTCTTCATCAATATATGACGCGTAAATGACAACGCTCTCGGCGATGTCTTCACGCAGACTGAGCTCTCGCAGCACGTGTCGATCGCACGTATTACTCACACTCGGCACATCGTACCGGAAGCGAACGAGAAAAAACATCGCGCGCTTTGCAACAGCAGCAAATAATGTTGTTTTTTATTTTTGTTTGCATTTGCAGACAATAAAGGACAGTGATTATTTATAAAAAAATGTAAAATTCAACTTTTATTTATTAACGATTACGAAATGGAATAGAATACATTCTTTTAATTTAAAAAAAAATCCAGATATTTTTTATTGCTGTTTTACGTAACGTTTAAAAATATCTTAGTAAATCCTTCATCTTGGAGACTCTTATGTTAATATCCCAAATAACTAAAAAAATATTTTCATTAATAAAATAATACTAAAATTACTCCTATTACTTTTTAATTATTTAATGATGTTTCGTCTCGTAAATATCATAGTATATTCAATGATAAAAATTAAATTTTATTTTAAATATTAGGTGTAGTAAAAAGTCATGTCGTATTTTCAAAGGGTAGTTTTAGAATCAGTTATTTTTGGTCCTTTGACGAGTCAAGATGTTATTTTATTGTGTGTTTGTCGAGACACGTCTCCGTCTGTGTTCAATATAAAAAAAAATTACTCGACCCAGTCGCAATGGACGAATTTTTTCCTTCAGAAGACCATTTGTGAAACTGCATACTCTTCCAGTTTCATTTGAAGATAAACGCAACTATCGCCACAAGAAATATTTGCGACATTTATGGAGACGTATTAAATGTCAGAAAATGTCAACGCTGGTACAGAAAATTCAAATCCGGAAATTTTGACCTAAAAGATGAGCCTCGAAGTGGACGACCCTGTACAGTAAATAAAGCCGCCATAAAATTTGAAATTGAAAAAAACCCAACTTAAACCATCAAATATAACCGGCACAAAGTGGTACATCACTCAGAAGAGTCTGAAAAAATGGGAAAGATTCGAAATGAAGGAATTTTGGGAGAAAATCTTCCTCCTCCACGATAATGCGCGTCCCCATGTCGAAGATTTGTCCCTGAAAAAAATGGATGACTTGGGTTTTTGACGGCTTTACTGCATCCTGCTTACTCGCCAGACTTAACATTTGTTTCGTTCTATGGAACACTTTTTTAAAAATAAATCATTCCAAACAGAAAGTGAAGTGAAATCGCCATTTCTGATGTTTTTAATTTCAAGACAGCAGATTTTTTTAAGAAATGTATTTTAGATTTGGAAAATAGATGGTAGAAAGTTATATAATTTAATGGTAATTATTTTTTGTAAAAATTAATCAACCAAAAAAAATGAATTTGAATTTTATTGTAAAAATACGACAGGACTTCTTACTACACCTAATATATTACATTGTCTTTTGGTTTTTCTCAAAGTGTTATTTAACAGCAAATAAAGCTGGGGGCTAAAAGAAACCAAAAGCCCGTCGATTTAAAACAATTCCACTAAACTTGCTTCCGCATCCCGGACAACGATCGTAGTCCTACGGGACGCTTACTTTTTACGGCAACAGCCCGTGCGGGATCCCAGGATCCCACACGTGGAGCCGCAGAATTTACGAGGCGGTAGTGTCTCGTTACGGCCCTCGAGAGCGCCGTTGAAGAATTAGCATCGGCGCATTCTGCGGGGCCATCCCGACGCGTTGAGCACTCTGCGGGACTACCCCGTCCCACTCCGCCCCGCCGCTAATGCACCTCCGCCAAATTAAATGAAACGTTCCCACACAGGACCCGCTGGCGGGGCGTCTGCCCCCGAGGATACACCGTCTAATGTGCGGCCCGCTAATTGCGCCTATGAAAATCATCAATGTTGCCATAACAAAATAATACACAGCAGCGAGATGTACAGTGGAAATTCGCCTGCGAAATTTACCTGCCGGATTTAATATGATATTTTGTAAATGTTTGCGATACACGACGTTATTTGATATGTTGTAGATATTAATGTTTACAGCCATATCGGATATTTGCTCGAAATCTTAGGCTTTTGATAAAATATGGAATATACGTAATACGTCCTATTGCGTTTTAATTAAATAAATAATTTAATTTCTCAATATAATCTAGAACATAATAATAATAATCTATTTAGATATAATACTCATATATGTATACATAAACAAATAAATGTAAAAATTTTAGATTATTCTAAAAAAAATAAACCATTCATTTTTAAACAACGTGTAATATACTTAATAACAAAAATATAGAATTTCGCATAATAAAGGCCCTTAAAATATGCGTAATTATCCCCTGTCATCCCTTAAAATTTATGTATGTATATACATATTAAAATATAATTATCGCGTAGAAAAAAACGCATAAAAATGATCAAAGGTCCGGTCAAAAATTGTTTTTAGCATTATATCATAAAGTAAATCCTTAGGCTATTTATCTAATCAGGTGATCTGTTCTAGTTAGTTAAAATCAGTGGCGACTCGTGATTAAAATATTTGGGGGTGCTGCAAAATATTAAAGATGTATATTTCATTAAAATTTTATTTAAAATATAAAAAAAATTAGGCGACTTATTTACACTATAAAAACTAAACATTAACAATAATAATAAGCAACAAGCAGCATGTAGCTCAAAGAAGCTGTGATTCAGTATGGCATGGCCCCCCGCACTCCGCTACCGACCCGCATCCATCCAATACACGATTCCGGCAGCGCTGACAAACAGGCAGCGTTCTTTTTCTAAACCGCACGGAGTAACACTGCCCGCGTAGACTCCGACCAGAATTATAAATATAAATTATACAGTGGAACCTCTCATAACGAGTATAATTCGTTCCAGAATCTTGCTCGTTTGGCAAAACGTTAAGCGAAAACTAATTTCTCATATAAATCAATATAAAACACGATAATGTCTTCCATGCGTATTTTTTTTTGGCATTTTGTTTGAAATAATTCGTAACTATGAACTGTTAAAGATCGTAACCACTTGGATAAAATATTTTAAAATCGAACTGGCCATTTATTATGGCTGAGCATATAATTAATTTAAACACTGACTGCATACGGTATGGCTGTTTAACCGACTCTTAAAATTTGGTGAAAATGTGACATAGCGTTATCGTTGAATATGTTTGTAGCACGCATAGCCACTTCCTCATTAGGATGAAGCTTCTCAATGTACGACCAAACAGTTTCTTATGCTTTCAGCATTTCTCTTATTGCGTCAGAAGATTGTTTCTCTGCTACTTGCTCTTCCTCCAATCTCTCCTTCACAACTTCTTGCCGTGAAATACGATCCAACACACACAAGTGCGTCATAAGTTTGTGACTTCCCTTTTCTGCGTCACTCGTTATGCAAAATGTCGCTCGTTGAGGGATTTTTTTTGCACGTTATGAGAATTACTCGTTATGCGAGGTGCTCGTTAAGAGAGGTTCCACTGTATTTATACTTTCGTATACATAATACATAATTGATAGAGACATATATACTTTTCCTTAATTTGCGTAGGGGTGCTGCAGCATCGCCCCTGGTTTTGTAAAGAGATTTGTTCTTTTAGGTAACATATTACTTAAAATGTCGAGTCAGACTCGACATAGGACCGCTAAAAGTAAATACTATTATTAATTCGTACTAAGAACATTTTTCTTTATATAAAAGTTTTTATGCAACCAATTTTTTTTTTAATAAAAGTTTATATCATATTAAAATTAATGATTATAATTATGTTTTACATAAATAAATTATGTATATAATACCATTAAATACTATACAATATTGGTCTCGACTTATAAAGCCTAAAATTAATACTCAGCTCTCATAAATATCCCCCTCGAGGATGTTCTACAACTTTAGCCATATAACATTAATACATACATATGTGTAACACAATATTTATAATGAAATTATTTCATGAAAATTCAATTATTATATTATATAAATACGTAACCCTCGTGTAACACAATTGTCGTGTCACTAGAAAAATAAAAACAAGTCATGTTATACGAGACAAAGAGTCGCTTCTAAAATTAAATAAAAAAAATACAGTCCTATTTGATGTTATTTTTATTTATTTTGCTGTTTTACTATTGCCTCAATTTTTATTTCTGCTGTCTCAATTACCCCACTTAATCTGACCCTAATGACAATCTTATTTCTTTGATTTAGATGAGATTAAAATAAACCAATATCACAAAGCGATTCCACGCCTCGACGATTTCGATATATTCGTCGTCAACTTTTTATTAAAAATTCATTGCAATGTTTTTCCCGGATCCTGTTATAGGTAATACCTTAATAATCCGCTCTACCTGGACGGTGATCCTCTAAAAACTAATTAGTTCCACGGCGCTGACATCGATCATATAAAGTCATCAAGATTAACTCGCCGGGGGCTTAGTCCCGAAACTGTATCCAGTGGCCCCTGTCAGGATGATCCCTAAATCGGCTTTCAGGATACCCGAGTCTATGAGTGTAAATGCCACTCTGTAAATAATATATCAAAGCGACATCGGAGCATCGATAATTTGCATCAAATCGCGAAATGGCTTCGCGTGGCGCCGCTTCCGACCATCAATTATTATTAGCGACAGCGGTGGCCAACCGGCGGACTGCGATGCGTTACTCGCGGCTCGATACCCCGTCCGATTACAGCCATCGATATGTGTGTGTGCTTGTTCACTCTGTATAAACTGGCGAGATTGGCTGTCGATACGGTCGTGATTGCAGCTGAAAAAAAAAATGCATTCAATTTCATTTGGACGAATTTAATTATATCAACGCCTGAATTAATTCGAAAAGTTAAAATATTTATTGTGTAAGTTGATAATTGTATTAGGCTCTTAATCCCCGGTAATTGAGATGCCTAATTCGATGATACAAAATAATTTAATTTTCCAACTTTCTATAAACTCGCGAAGTATAATAGATTATACGTGCTTAAATTAAATATATACGTTAATATCCGCTCGCCCCGTGCATATTGCGAGATTTTATCGCGGCTATACGCGTTTATGGCATATAATTTAATATTTTATCGATCATATCGCTCGTCAGTAAAATTTCACTCCTTGCGATCAGATATATACAGATTTTCAGCGGAATATTTAAACGCTGTCCCTGCCCGCCCCCTAATAACGTTTTCGCCGGAAGATCGTTCCGGTTTGAAATTTGCGCGGTGCGGATTTTCCGTGGAAATTGAAAATTGTTTTCGATACCTCTTTAAACAGGGCGCCGCCGATAAGAGAGTAGCCGCTTTGTTGCGACTCGCACCGTAATACCATTGTTTGATCCCTTCTGATTTAATGAAGGGCACTTTGCGTAGGTGTCCTTTGCCGAAAACTTGTCCTTTATCGGTACACGTCGGCAGATGCCTCTGATCCTGCGTTAAAAGTTGAGTACTAAAATACTTAGACGGGCTCAATCCTTTCACGCGGAAAATCTTCAAAATGCGATCCCATTATGGGCCGGCTCTCTCGACTTTTCCGCCGGAGAGGGGGGGTCAATGGACTGGCGGCTTATCTTGATAATGGAATATTTATCAAATGACGTGCCTGCTTTGCATTGTGTCTTAATTGCTGCCTCGGATTAAATTTGGAATGTCATTTTAAACCGAGTTTATTCTCGTTTGCATGTTTGGAATCACTGGACTGTGCAGATTTGATGCAATGTTTGCGTTGAGCTATGATCAACAGTCACTTAATTTATGCATTGCATCGGTAACGCATCGACGCAGAGTGCATTCGATAATAAATCAATGCATTTAATAAATAAACCGAACGTACATGTCACATTTAAAAAATGCATTCAATTTAAATTATTTGGGATGCAATTAAAATTAAGGCAATTTAATATCAAAGTCAAGAATACCACGATTTTTTTTATTTTATCTTAATATTATAAACAATCTTTTAATCCAACACGTACATTGTTTTTGGATTTTTTAAATATTTAAGCAATAATACAAGAATAATGCATTTCGAATGCAATTTCAATAAAATGATTGAAATGTAGAATAATATAAGAAAAAATGGGCTCAATTTTCCGGACTTTAAAGCTATAGTTATCGCTTAAAAAGATGTTAATGTTCTAATATTTTGTAGAGTTATAAATAATAAAACAAATTGTAAAAAAAAGTACATTATGGTTTAAGCGTAAACCTTTTCTTATTCATTTTAGCTCAAGTATC